>OMLP01014502.1:0-17694 GCA_900302685.1 Spondyliosoma cantharus
ACGGGGGAGGAGTCAGTTATTGGAGAGAGAAAAAGGAAAGAGGTGGGGCTGTTTGTGAGCAGAAGGAGGTTGACTGCAGGGAGTCACTGAAGCCAGTATGCGTGCATGCATGAAAGCATCATGAGTGTGTGTCAAAGGGTGGGGTTGTGTGTGTGTGTGTGTGTGTGCGTGTGTGCGTGTGTGCGCGCTAGAGTGTGTCGGGTGACTTTCCAAACGAAATGGGAAGGGTAAAGAGTGTAAGGTTATTTCCTGGCATGGACAAGTGGACCTTAAAAAACGCACACATACTCGCACATGTGCACAGTTTCCAGTCCAGTGCTGTGAGTGGCCAGCTATTTTCATATGCAAATTAATTCCCTTCACTTTCAGCCATGTTGCTTTTCCACAGGAGTGGCTTCTCGTCCGTGTGATGTGCTTTACAGAATCATTTTTCTTTTCACTTTTGTTCTGTTTTGCTTTTTGTCCTTTTTTTTTTTTTTGCGTGTGCGCTCGGGCTTTGATGCCAAGACGCATTTTTTGAGTGCCGCTTTATCAAAAAAGATTAATCACAAAAGGATTTCTAGGGCAAAGTTCAAATTAAGCAAGAGAAAAACGCATCTGTAATCAATTCTGACAGGCACAGCAAATGTCATTTTGGCACACTTTCTGCATGCGAATTATGCGTAAGGTCTCACGAAACACCGCCTCCGCCTCGCAAACACACATTCGAAAATGAAAAACAATGAAATGCATCGCCATATTCTTTGTTTATTCCTTTCCTGTGCAGTTTCTCGACCGACCCAGACTCCCCTCCTTCACAGGCAAAGGGGACGCTATAATGTCTCGACTGTATAGGTTTGTCATTAGAAAGATACTCAAACCCTGAAGAAGCAGACAATGACTTTCCAATGGATCCCATTACCTCCGTCTATAGCTTGCGTGGCTCTACTGGGACGGACCTCTGCTAATTACACACATTCATTTCCAGCTTTCCAGCCAGCTGTAATTTCATTCACACTAATGAACCTTGCACATGGATTGGGATAATGTATAGTTAATGTACAGCCAAGAGACAGAATTAGCAGGCTACCGACTTCTCCAGTGACAGAAATTTGTTTCAAATAGCAGCTAATGGGACAGTTCACCCAATACCCCCGCAGGTGCCATTATTAAATTACACCTATAGTCATTTTACACTAAGGTGTTTAATAGTTAGCATTGACAAACATAGCCTGCTTTGTTAGAAAATCTAATTAATACAACCAAAAAGATACCAATACAAAAGTGATGAAAGCCTTTTCACATGTGAACTACAATTGAAGTAAACAAAAATCTGAACACCTTAAAATTAAATATTGTCATTGGCTAAATTTCACACAATTTAAATGTGAAATGTACAGCATCGCATTTAAATTGCATTACAAATTGATTTCTTTGTCTTGTTGACAACAGTGGTTGTATTGCTACAATGCTATCATCTTATTACAGTAGCTTTGACACTGAGGTCTGTAGCCATGTTGAAAAATATTGTTTGATTGTCTGATTTTAAAAGAAGATTGTATCTTTCTTCTAGAAAGTTGCATGAGAAGATTGCTGACACTTTTATTGGTGCAGTAAATATGAAGCTATTTTCGGCAGCTGCTTAGCTTAGCTTAGCTTAGCTCTGTCAGAAGCTAGAACAGTTTACCTAAAGGCAGGAAGAACAGAAGTCGCCAGTTCTGTCCTAAAATAGTCCTGCACATCACAGTTTCTACAGTTTAATTTGTACCGATTACATTTAGACGTGATATATTAGAGCTGCTGGTTCAAGGATTTTATCACCTTTTGGGCAGAGTCAGACTAGCTGCCTCCTCTTCTCCCCAGTCTGTGTGCTAAGCTAGCTAACCAGCCTCTGGCTCCAGACATTGTTTCAATCCTCTCATCTAAGTGTCGGCAAGAATGAGAAACTTGATTTCCCAAAACTATTCCTTTGACAGAAGAAGACCCATTCCCCCCCGAATTTCAGCTTTTGCGCGTCGGGTGCTCCATCTATTACTAACAGAACCTATTTTCACATCACTTTATCCTTTTTGTCTCGTGTCGATCACGTCCCCTGAACAGAGGCTTCACTGTCTTTCAGTACTGGTCAGCCCTCTGAACGCCAACCTTTGGGATCAGTCAGCAGAGCAGTAACACCAGCTCCGCCTGACAGCCCCAATCCAGCAGAATTAGAATCCATTTTGAAAGTGATAGTTAGAAAATTGCAAGTCATTCCTGATGTACCGCATGGCAACAAAGTGGCAGCAGCCCAGTAGTCGACTGTCATTTCAACTGCCAGCTGATGACAACTCCAATCACCCAGACAGCCGTCACTGCGCGCACGCACGCACGCACACACGCGCACACACACACACACGCTGCCATTCCTGTGATTAGCATGCAGATTTTGCTGTCACAATCTTCGAGTGGAAGTAAGAAGCATTGAAATTCATAGAATATCTCAAAACATTAATATATGCTCATTTGTGTCTGTCGGGATAGGCGCTGGATAGACTGTGAGATTTAGCACGTGCACGTTTGTGTGGATGAAAACACACCGGGGGAGAAAAAAAAAGGGCTTTTTGGTCTACCATAGGGGTTTAAGGCATAAATATGGCCGCCCCTGGAGCTCAGCTGTGTTATTCCAGCCCGTCCCACACTTAGGACACACACACACACACACACATGCACACACACGCCTGGAGCAAGGTCTCCTGCAGAATAGCATTGATCTCTGTTTATAGTCTCTGTATGGGTGCTTCCTTATAGGACCACACACGCATGTTCTCATTGTTGCTCACACGGACCTACCTCTCTAAGACGCTGAAAGGCCTTGTATTTATCTTTGCAGCCTTATTAATTGGGCGAGTTCAAGGAGCCGCTATGAAGGAAATGCTCCTTTAGCTGTGGGTGGGATGAGGGGTAGTAGCGTTGGAGGCGGGGGTCGCCCAACAATTCCCCCGACCCTGCCTCGACCTGCTGCAGGGCCTTGCTTTTCCTTCAGTTGTGGTTCAGATCTCCTTTCAGCAGGGCCTCTCGGTTCAATCCGACCAAACGGATTGGATTCCAGTCCAGTAGCCTTTTCTCGGCGAGGTCTTGGGGAGGCTATCTTTGGTCTACACAGAGAAGAATCCCGTGTTAAAGCTACCGCAGGTGGCCCCCTCTGGGTCAGCTCTAGTCGGATTTAGGTGTTGCTCTTTGTTTGCCGGCAGCTTATGAGGTAATTTGATTAATGTGCGAGGCCGAAAGTGAATCGGCGCGGGCGAATGGGCCTTAAATATATCTTTTCTGCTTTCTCCTCTTTGCTTTTGTTGACTTGCTTTCACACTCGCCCGTTTGTTTCATCCCTGTTCTCGCTCTGAAATCAATCATGTATTCAGAATCTCTCTCTCGCTCTCTCTCTCTCTCTCTCTCTCTCTCACACTCTCTCACACACACACACACAAACCCACACACAAATTCAATGTGCGCTGTCTGAGCTGCATGGTGCCATATTAGATTTAGGTGACAGTCACTCATGAACCAATTCAGCCAATAAACGTAATGACCTTCCCACTGCTGGGCCCAAATTTTCTCCGTTGACTTGGAATCTTAATTTGATTGCGGAAATATATGTATGTTGCTCAATCTAATTTGCCCCAGTGATTTTGGAACATTGAGCACTTTTGTGCTTAGGCAAGCAAACCTTTGAGGCCCGGCCTCGATGCCGGCCGCCTGCCTTCATGTGGGAAGCTAAATCCTGTTTTATAGGGAGCGTATAAAGGCGGTATTCTTCCGTCACAGCAGATGTATGTTGAAGGAGCTGCTGGTCTTACCCTGTGCCTCTCCTTGCTGAAATAAGAGCAGGAGTCCGGTATTTCAGAGGCCCACTTGTTGTCTGAATGGACAGAAGTGGTCCGAGCTGGTCAAGAGAGAGCGCACGCTGGCTTATCGGCACTTATACAACTTAAAAACCAGAAGGGAAAGATGGAGCGAAGGGCTATTTGGGGGAATGCTTTGATGTGGGTCCCCTCAAAGAGTGTGGGTGGTCCGCAAGGCCTTTTGTGGGATCTGAACATATATATACATACACTAATTCTCGCTCGCTCTTTCACACACTGTTTCGCGCTGCCTTCCACAGCTCTCCGGGCCAAGTGTGATTTCACCAGGGCGGTCAGAAGGGGTTTCTAGGGCAACCTCACAGAGGCCTTGTTCTAAAAATGGCCGCCATGGTTACTTTGAAAGCCAACCCTGGCCTCTTGAACATGCACAGAAAAGAGCCCTGAGCACCACTAGGGGAGGGGAGCTGGGTGGACTGGGTGAGGGGGAAACCAGGCTCTTTAATAGCTAGCACATGAGACATTGAAGGTTTCATACCCACCCAACCAGGAGTCATGGGAGGTGTGTGTGTGCGCAGTGCATGCTTGTGTGTGTGTGTGTGTGTGTGTATGTGTGTGTGTGTGTGTGCACCTAAACAGTAATATCCCTGTACTCAGTGCTTGGCTAAATTAAAAGGGCATTTTTGGCGTGGGGGGCAGTTTTTGGTGCCCAGACGATTGGACGGGGAAAGGCGAAACTCATTACCTACCCATCTGTCAGAGAGCGAGAGCGAAAGAGCTGTGGGAATGTGGACGGAGGGAGGGACGCATGAAAAGGGCTTGGAAGGCGAGAGAGTGAGAGTGTCCATTAAAGCAAAAGGAAACACAACAGAGGTTTTTTTTGTTTTTGTTTTTTTTTTTCTCAAACAAGGACAAGTCTTTTATCGCCATTTAGTTTTTCATACTCCATGTGTTTTGAATTTTAAAAAAGTATCCCTGTTAATCTTCCCTGTGGGAAAAAAGAAAACATTCGCCGCTTTTTACGACGTTCTGATATGTGTGTGTGTGTGTGTGTCTGTGTGTGTGTGTGTGTGTGTGTGTGTGTGTGTGTGCGCGTGCACATAGGAGAGTGTGTGTTTGTATCAGAGGTTGATTTTTCTTTGAGCTCTCTCAGCCCCACATGTTTTTGATGTTCTCTTTTTCTCTCCCCTCTCTGGACCAGGGGCCACTCTTGAAACATAAGCTTGTGTCACACACACACACACACACACACACACACACACACACGCACACGAGAAACGTATCAGCGAGTATTAAAAGCCATTGCTCATTTGCATGTTGTTACACAGCTAAATAAGTGAGCTCGCCTTTTTTCTCGACAACCAGCTGCGGCATGTAAACCTTTTTGTCTCGTTTAGGAGTGACTCAGTACATCTCTGCCTCTCTCTCTCGCAGCTGTAGACGTATAGGCTTTGATCGCTGCAGATGCGAGCGGCTGCCATATTCGATCCACACCCCTCTTCTGTGGATATTGTTAACGAACATGCACTTCCTCTGCCAGCTGGCTTTCCGAATGGAAAAAAGCATATCTCCATGGCGATGTTCTGCAGTTCTGCACTGTTAGACATTTGCAGCCAACACTTCTTGGTTCTACAATACAATAACAAAACATTGCTATTTCTGTTTTGATACTCTCGCAGTTCACCAGGTTCGCCACATCCTTATTAATGGAGGCTTTTTGGGAATATTAGGCCTCAGTCAAGCTCGCGCATATGCCTTTTGAAACTGCAAAGAAGGAATATAAGCAGCAGGATTTATTTTTATATCCATCCTGGGGGCATAGCTTACTCCATAGGCAAGGGTTGTGACCCTGTTTGCTTCCCCTCTTTCTTCTCCTGCTCATTTACCTGCATTCTTAACCCTCAAGGAGGACGGAGAGCTACTTTGACCTCTCTTCAGCTCGCTTGTGTACCCCTCACCCCTCTGTACCCTATGAAATATTCAACCCCCCATCCCAACCTAACATGGAGGCCCAGAAAACACTTTGATATCCGCGTTAATACATGCTTGATATCACAGCGATGCGAGTGCTCAGCCCTTTGATAAACATATTTAAGAGATGTATGTCTTTGACTGGTCCGCACGCATTTCAGAGATCTCTCCTGAGCACATCAATGCATTCATAAGCTACTCTCTGTCTCTCCTAACCACTCCCATTATTAATAAATGCATGACCTCACGCTGCGGCGCCTTGTGTGCGTACATGTGCGCCTCTTTCATATGCTCATCAGTGTGTGTTTTAGGCCACTGCCGGGGACCCCGCCCTGCTCATTCATATTCATCCTCGCATAATGACTAGCCGCGCCTCCGGATAGCGCAGTCAGGATAAGATCAAACATTATATTCAAGCGCGAGGCTGTATAATTCATGCCGTAACAGCCGCTGCTCACTGCTCACTTCCTCCTACTCCTTTTCTCAATTCCTCTTCAATCCGAGTTCCTGCATCTAGATTTTCTGTCAGGCTCATTGACTCTCGCTCAGAGTCATAACAGCTGGTCCTGATCATGCTCTCGTGATAGGCGAACATGGGGCCTTTGGCAGGTGACTGTGGCCAACTGAGTCTGTTTCGTATAATTGTTCAAACTCTTGACTGCCTTCTTTCTTAAAGAGATAAACTCAATCATGTCATTTACTAAAGGGCATCTTAAATATGTTGTCCAGTTGATTCTGATCAGAGATGATAGATGCCCGAACTAATCTTGGTCCTACTTGATCACGATTGGTTAAACTCCCTATCCAAACAATCAAAGTTGCTCGGGTGAAACTTAATAACTAAAAATAGCTGAATTGGTTTATTACAAGATGAGTAAAACAAAGGAATTCATTCATTTAGGCCTGCAACCAACTGTTATTTTCATCATGGCTTAGTCTGGGAATTGGTTTTTTGATCTATCAGTTCATCTTTTGATCTGTCAGGAAAAAGTTAAATGCAGGGTTTATTTTTGAGAAGCTTGAACCAATGAAGTTTTGGCATTTCTGTTTGCTAAATGAATCAATGATTGAAGGTGCAATATGTAAGAATTATCAACAGAGTGTGAAGAAATAACAGTTTTGACTCTTTTTACTGTGTTACAACTACTGAAGTTAGCATGCTAACCAGCTGGCCTTGAGCCTGAAAACCTCTTTTTTTAAAGCAGTTGAAAGCTCCTGTGCTAGCAGTGTAAACACCATCGCTCCCCCAGTTGTCCCTCTAGCTGCATGGCTAACTGAGCTAACAAGCTAACAGTAGCTAGTCATGGATGTATAAAGAGAAAACAGTTAGCAGTTACTCTGGTATTGTGCTGAATTAGATAGATTGATAGGTAGGTTAAGATTTAAAGTAAATATGGAAAGAAAGATACCTTTGCATACCTTGTAAAATCATTTTTAAAATGTCTTTCTTAAAAAACTAATTCTCTTTTTTCCTTTCTCACCTTTTCAGGTTTCCATCTCAGCGGCACAGTGACGGACCCCGCCACGCCCTCGTCCCCGGAGCTCGTCTGCAGCGTCAGCGTCAGCTTCGACCGCTGCAAGATCACGGCAGTAACGTGCACCTGCGGCAACAAAGACATCTTCTACTGCGCCCATGTAGTGGCGCTGTCGCTTTACAGAGTACGGAAGCCTGAGCAGGTCAAACTGCACTTGCCCATCTCGGAAACCCTGTTTCAGATGAGCAGAGACCAGCTGCAGAAGTTCGTCCAGTATCTGATTTCAGTCCACCACACCGAAGTGTTGCCTACCGCGCAGAAACTGGCCGACGAGATTCTGTCACAAAACTCGGAGATCAACCAGGTCCACGGTGAGGAAACGTGTGTGTGTGTGTGTGTGTGTGTGTGTGTGTGTGTGTGTGTGTGTGTGTGTGTCAGGCTGCAGCCAGTCATTGGACCCCACGATGTAGTAAAAACGAGTGTGTGTGTGTGTGTGTGTTTGTGTGTTCCTGCCTGGACATGCATGCGTGTATTGACTGTGTGATGAAGGTAAAGCGTGGCAGGATCAATGTTACTCATTAGTGAGATCCAGACAGTAAAGGAGAGACTGTGTGCCTCTAATCAACACTATAGACCCGTTATTTACCACTGAGAGGGAGAGAACGATACAGAGACAGAGACAGAGAGGTTAGCAGGGATGTACAGAAAGGTGCATATCTCTTGTTATCGATGCTGTACTTGCTCCTTACCTTAATAAAAGAGGGAGGAACTGAAGGGCAAACAACAGAGAGCGGGGAACCAGATACAACAGGGAAAATCATGAAAAGGCAAATGTGTTGAAGTATGGAACAAACTTTGAATTTCTGAAGAAACAAATGGACGAAAAGGGTGAACTGAGAGATAGAAACTTATGGGAACCGAGGTCAAAACATAAACAAGCAACCCAGAGAACGAGAGAGATCTTCGTTGAGAGTGCTGTGATGAAGAAGCGTATTGATTTGTCGCCCTTCCATCAATAATTCCATGAAACTAAAACACCTGATTTGGATTAAAGCATCTAACTGAATTGATCCCATGCAGCTAATGCAACCAAGCGTCAGTTTTCAGGCGCATGCTCGTATGGATTTACTTTTACTCTTCTTTACAGAATCGGTCCTCATCCTCGCAGTTTAAAGAGCACAGCCCACTGTATTGTCATTATGATGTAGGATTGCAAAATCAATGTGTTGGTCTATTGTTGAAGCAGCAGTAAAACTTGTGTTATTAAATTAAATGTTTAAAGGGAACATTGCTCACAGTGATGCTTTTTAAGTGGATAATCTTTTGTAATTTTGCTTTGGGCTGCTTTCACCAAACGCACCACAACACAGTTTAAAATAACTGAAGATGGCATCAATGAAAGCAGGTAGACTACGTGAGAGTATGCTACATAAATGTTAGTGATAATAAACAGTGATTTCAGCCTGTATTATGGTATGATAAAATAACCGAGAAGTTTTTCCTGTTTGTTTCTAAAAATGTCCCCACTTATTAGGACTATCACAATGAGCCTAAAACCATTAGTATAATGCTAAACAATGCTAACATTGTTTGTGAATGTAGCATGTTGTTGCGCATAGTGACAGTTCTAGTTTGTGGTTTCAGAAGAAACACTGTATCGGGGCTGCAACTTAAACACTTTTTTTTTTTATTATTATGCTCTCATTATTTTGTCATTTTCTCTAATAATTCTAATAAAGTACTTTTCAAATGTACATTTCATGAGCCGGTTGCTTAGGAGAGGGATGAATAGACTTTGCGTGAGTTGCAAGCAAACACACCATCTGACGTCTCAGCATTAGACCTTCATCGGGCAAATGAATGTGTTTTTTTTGCAAATTAGACGGTGTGTGATAGTTAGCTTGCAACTCGTGCTCTAATGATCTCATAAAGCGTCACAAATAGTGAAATATGGTCGTCACGTAGCCCACGGTGACTTGTTTATGTTTTTTATGTTGCTTGCTTTGTCCAGTCCAAAACCCAATGTTATTTAGTTCCCTGTCACGTTGGACAAAACAGTAAGCAAATCCTTGTGATCGAGAAGATGGAGAAGGATTCCTAAAAAAAATGAGTAAAAAACATAAGTGGATTATTACAATACTTGCCCATTAAGTTTCTCTCTTACAAACAAGCTAATCGTATAATTGTTTTGGTTCTCCTTTTTTGTTTATCATGTTGCCCCCAAACAGTACCAGTCTATTTGCTCGTTTTCTTGTATTAATAAGCATCAGAGGACACAGATAAATGTCCTCACAAGTGCAGAAAAAGGACTTAAATTCTCTGAGAATAGGTCATGTTGCTGCTCTTCTTCTTCAACTATTAAGGGTTAATCTTAGGTAATTTAAATAAAAAGTTAGATGAGGTTTAAAAATAACAATAGGGTGTTTATAGGTCAAGGTTTGGCTGGACTTAGTTATTCTCTGTCTCTGAATCATGTCAGTGCAGAGTACTTTAAAACTATTTATGCATCTGTAGGATACCCTGTGTAGGACCCTATATAGTTCAAATCATTCCACACCAGGAACAGATAATGAATGAATGGAAGTACAGTGGCCTGATACACATGTAACATAGCTGCATGTGTCCGTGCGCTTGTGTGTGTTTAGGGGCCCCGGACCCCACAGCAGGAGCCAGCGTGGACGACGAGAACTGCTGGCATCTGGACGAGGAGCAGGTCCAGGAGCAAGTCAAGCTCTTCCTGTCCCAGGGAGGATACCACGGCTCGGGCAAGCAGCTCAACCTGCTCTTCAGCAAGGTTAGGAGGCGAGAGCGGCATGTGCTCATCCACATACAGAACATAACAACACCCATACAACACATACCATACTCTCCTCGTCCATCTGCGGCATATGTAGCCTCGCTCCGATTGGCCCTCTCTCTGAAAGAAGAGGCCATCTGCGTTCAAAGTACTCCGAGGCGAAATGACTTGCATATATTAAAAGCCGTGCGTCCTTTAAGCTGGATGCTGATTGCATAAAGGAAATGTAAGATGAAGAGAGGGGAAGAGGTGGAGAAAGACGAAAAAGCTACAAACTGCACCGTGTCCGCGATGAAACGATTACATGTGAGGTTCTCTCTGTAAGACTTGTATTACAACGGCGGAGCTAGGCTAGCGTTAATGTGTTGTGTGCTATGCAAAGACAGCAAGCAAAGGCCATTATCATCCACCCTGCCCCGGCTTTTAGAACGTCTCTTGGCTTCGTGCTCTTTAATGCCTGTTATATCCTTTTTCAGCACACACACACACACCCACAGACAGCCACATATATGCCTGTCCACTCGCACACCTACGTTGAGAGTCACGTATACATACATACAGCCGCCCTCAGAGGGCAAACGCACACGTACTGTGTGAGCATTTTTGTAAAAGTGTTCCCGTGTGTGTATTAAGCAAACAACTTGCCTGGTTTGGGTGCATTTGTGTGCGCGCATCTGTTAACCTTTGGGTTTTTTTTTTGGTTTTTTTTTGCTTGTGTTTGTAGAGAGAGTTTTCACTTAAAGAATACAGAGAATACAGAGAATCCATTAAAGTAGGAGATCAGTTTAAAGCAGCGTTTAGCTGGATTTTATGTCCCCACACGCATGCATCCAAGAGAGGCTACGTTTCCTGTTGCTAGAAGATGCTGACCAACGTAGTTTTTGCACAAAATGAGTCCCTCTTGCGAATTAAATAAAAGTAAAGGGAGAATAAGGAGAAAACGCAGCTGTTGTTCATGCACCTGAGACGAAAAAAAGACGGAGGTATTTAAACACGGCGCGCATTTGTAAGCACTTTTTCGCACACGTATTTTGTATTCTTTGTATTTGTTAAATCTTTTTAAATACCCACATCAAACGCTGGCAACGTTTGTGTTCCCAAAAGACGTAAATACTGAACATATTTAGCCTTAAAGCACAATGCAGCCCTCTGTTTGTGTTTTAAGTGAATGGATACGTCTTGTGGCCTTGAAGAATATTGCTTAAGGTTTCAGCTGGGCAGCACAAAACAAGTTGAATGGTACTCGACCGTAGTGAGTGCTCCAAGCAAACAATTGGAGAGCGAGCAAGGACAGGACGGGTTTGAGTTGATATTGATTGTTCAAGTCGCTTTCTCGCAATCATAACAGTTTGTACCACTTACAGCTAAAAGTTAAATGTAAGACCACTGCCCGGTCTGGATCACTGACCCTGTGATTTGTAAAACATACAGTATATAAACCCAGCAAGGGAAAATGTGGGCCTGTCCTTTTTGAGGCATGTCATGCTGTCTTGATGTGTGTATGAAGCCGTGTGTTCACATTTTTAGTGATGTTTTTTTCTTTTCTATTCACTTCAACTTTAGTTCAACCGGTTAGGACAATTGTATGCAGCAGCTCCTCACTCAGATCGACACAGTGCGGGCAATAGAAAGGAAAAATATATAGTTTGAATTAGTCTTTTCAAAAAATACCTTTCATTTATGATTAGTGCAGTGATAAATATAAAACATTAGAAAATGCAAACAGGCTTCGTACAAGGTCCTGAAAGTTTAACTGATTTGTTTTCCAAGCTTGAATTTCAACGCGATCTGGCGTTCCTTCTGCACAATAACTCACATTAAAATCTATTCATATTTAAAATGAAGCGATACCGTCATCATATTTGTTGGCAAGAATGAATAATCATGACAAAGCATGCAAGGAGCAGCCGGTAAAATTGACAAAGTGACAATATGCATTGATTTCTTCGGGCATAAAGGAAAACTTCATTTTCTATGATTAACATTTTGACGTGATGATTGAGGCTACGAGAATCAGAAAGTTTTTTGTTTGAAGTTCCTTGGAAGTGCTTGAAAAGTTATTTTATTAAGCCGTGCAAATATCTGAAACCAGTCTGAAAAGATGCACAAGATGATGAGGATGTACAAAAGCACAAAAGCTCCCTTCATACATGACTTTCTCTTGTGTATCTGTCATTTATTTTGTGCGTCCTGTCCTGTGCAGCTACGTGAGTCTGAGGACTGTTTGCTGTGTCGTCGTGTGTGTTCGTCCTCTGCAAAATCTGTTTGTGTAAACTTCCACGCGTGTGCGGGCGTGTGCGTAACCGTCCCCCCTGTCTCCTCCTCCCCTCCTCCTCCTCCTCCTCCTGTAGGTGAGGGAGATGCTGAAGATGCGTGACTCCAACGGAGCGAGGATGTTAACACTGATCACAGAACAGTTCATGGCCGACCCTCGGCTGGCTCTGTGGAGACAGCAGGGCACCACCATGACCGACAAGTACAGACAGCTCTGGGACGAGCTAGGTGAGGAGGAAAAACACACCACACACACACACATACTTGACTGTCCTACACACACCTCTCACACCCAGTATGCACAGGCACAGACAGATTTAGCAAGGTGGTCGATCGAACCCAGACATTGACACAAAGGCACATGCAATATCTTTTTTTCTCCTGTGTGTTTATTTGTCCTTTGTTGTCCATGACAGGCCACACACACACTCTCTCTCTCTTACACACACACACACACACACACACTCATCACTGACAGCCCGGTCTCTCCCTCTCACTGCGAACGCGAGTTTGGCAGCTTCGGCGCGAGAGTGTCTTTGTGGATTACAAGCCGTTTAATGCGGCACAAAACCCCAAATATTACGACCTCCGCAACGTTCTCAAGCGCTTCACATTATATATTTAGTTGATGTGACAGAGTGCTGCCCGCCATTGCAGTCGACTTGGTTTGATACGGTGTGTAGTTCCTTTGACAGATGTACTGTACCTACAGCAAAACACTTCCTCGCAGACC
Organism: Spondyliosoma cantharus; assembly: GCA_900302685.1. Lineage (NCBI taxonomy): Eukaryota > Metazoa > Chordata > Actinopteri > Spariformes > Sparidae > Spondyliosoma > Spondyliosoma cantharus. The sequence goes on from OMLP01014502.1 coordinate 13,066, forward strand.
ACAAAAACCAACAAGCCCGTCACCAGGACAGCAGTCGTGTTGTCTCCCGTCCTTGTTGTTTTCCCTCTAATGTCTCCGTTGATGCCGCTGCTGCCGCCGTTGATGATGATGTTCCCTTTTTCTCCCTTTGGTCTTGTTCTGCACTTTGCGAGGGACAGCGCAGTGATCTCATCTGTTTCAATCCCACGTATTTTTGGAAGTGTGTGTGCACGGTCTCTTTGAAGTCCACACTTCAAAAACCCTTCTTCCCAAGTCCTTATCACTCCCCCTGATGTGTGGTGAATGCTGCCTCTCGGCGCTACTCTCTCTCTCTCTCTCTCTCTCTCTTCCTCTCAAACTCTCCCTCTCTCTTTCTCTCCCCCTCTTTTGTCTTTCTCCTCTTTGAGGCGCAGCTACTCCTCTCCTCCAGACACAAAGCCATGCCTCATTCACTTGTCCTCACCCATGTCTCCTCGTCCAAATCATCTCCGCTCCCATTTCATTTCCCCCCCTTTTTTTCTTCCCCGCTCCCCCTCTGTTCTGCACCTTTTGTGTTCTTTTTCTCCCTTCATGTTCTGTCTCCGTCCTTGTCTTCGTCCTTCTCCCAAACTCTCCCTTGCCTTTGCACACATGCATACGTACGGCGCGATCGCACGCACACCCACGCGCGCACAGTGGAGTCTATATATCTCCAGCAGCCTTGAGAGTAAAAAAATCCCTGAATGCGCTTGCGTCCCCAGAGACGTAGCCACTTTTCATATTCTGTTTGTTCCAATTTACTCCAAAATGATGTGTGTGCAGTCAGCGTTGCCTCGGGACTAGTTAAGTCCTGTGTTTTCACAGAGTTTTGTATTCCAGTGCAAGATGGCGGCGGCAAGAAGATGCAGAAGAAACAATGTTATGAATGCTGCGCGTCTTTGAAAAACGGCCTCCAGCTCTCAGTCCTGCATGATGACTGTATTTAGGATATTTTAAACCCCGCTGTGTACCTGCCTGTGTGACTCAGCGCTTACGTCATTGTCACACATTGGGAAGTAGGGCAGCTGACTGAAGTGTGTGTGTGTGTGTGTGTGTGTCCAGGTGCTCTGTGGATGTGCATCGTACTGAACCCCCACTGCAAACCAGAGCAGAAGTCATCGTGGCTGCGCCAGCTGCGCAGATGGACCAGCGTGGACGTCTGCCCCTGGGAGGACGGTAACCACGGCAACGAGCTGCCCAACCTCACCCACTCACTTCCTCAGGGTGCCCATGGCAACCAAGGTCAGTGATTGACAAGTTTTGTGTTGTCAGTCAATAACATGTTTACTTGTGATAATGTATGTCGCATTACAGTGCAACATCTTTCTACCTAACACACACAGAGCATCGCTGTTGGTCCGAAGCATCCGCCCGCTTGTTTTTTCGTTTTGCTTCACTAAACCTGCTCCAAAAAAAACAAAAACAAAAAAAAACAGTCATCTTGTTGGAAGTGATTCTCTCCAAGTAGTCCACTCAATCTCGAAGCTTTTGTGCGCTTCAGCTGAAAACAGCCGCTCTCCAGCAGATTTTTTCTTCTGCAGGGTAAAAGCTGGTACAGGCTGCCAATCTCGCAAGTTGTGTAGGTGATGGTTGATGTTTGTTTATAGCAATTATGCTAATGTGGCAAAAAATTAACATGTTATGTTATTAATAGACAGCAAAATGCAAGGGGCATTTAAATCGGAAAGAGCAACCCAGCCACACTGTGCGTGTTGGCCGTACCAGCTTTCTAAAGCAAAACAATTGATTGTCTTATGGTTTTTTAAATCTATGAATAGCTGAGCCCCTGCCTGTGTCGTTGTCATGCTCACTGAATACGCTCTGGACAGATCCCTCGCTGTAGATCATCAAGCCACGGTCTCCTCACTATGCCTGGACTAGACTTTAAATCAGCTTATGGTCCTGAAGGTCTGCTACAACTGTGCCTTCTTTTAAACATATCGTAGCGTTTATTTTCAACAGTGTGGGTAACATGTAAAACCCTTATTTTATCATCGGTATTAGTATTATTACTCCTCACTTTTTGATGATAAGAATAATTCATGTGTGAATGTTTTGATAGTTTTTGTCTTGTGTGATCTTTGTCTAATTTCTACTTTTTTGTCTTGAAGCACACTGAGCCTTGAGTTGTATGAAGTGTGCTGTATAAATAATCTCGACTCCTTCTCACCACATGAAGGTGATTTTAAATCCTCTCACACCTCCTCCTCCTCCTCCTCCCCCTCCCCCTCCCTCTGCAGAGATGCGCCCCCACAGGACTGTGTTCACACGGGCCATCGAGGCCTGCGACCTGCACTGGCAGGACCGACACCTCCAGCACATTATCGCCAGTGACCTCTATGCCAACTACTGTTACCATGACAACCAGGAGGGCTCCCTCTTTGACGCACGGGGCTGGCCACTGTGGCACGGTGAGTGTGCATGCATGTGTGTGTGTGTGTGTGTGTGTGTCTGCGTGTCAGCTGATGTGTCTTGGTTGGACTAAGAGTGTGTTTTCCTTTGTCTTTTTCTCAGAACACGTTCCGACGGCCTGTGCCAGGGTGGACGCCCTGCGCTCGCACGGTTACCCAAGAGAAGCCCTCCGACTGGCCATCGCCGTGGTGAACACGTTACGACGGCAACAGCAGAGGCAACTGGAGCACTTCCGCCGACATAAGAAAGGTGAAGCGCCGTTTTTTTCTCTTCTTCTTCTTTTATTTCAAGTTTTACTTTGTCGTCAGAATATAAACAAGCAAATTCGCTCGTTATACAAACACCGCCATCCTGCATCCGTCCCATACAAGAATCCTTTTTTTTTTTATATCAAGGGGAAAATAAAAGCTCGGACAGAGAAGCGGAGAATATTCTCCAAAACATAATTTCATTTTTCATTCATGTCTTATTATTTCATTTGATTTAATACACTGGTGAGATACGTGTGTGGTTTTGACATTGTGCCTTTGTTAACTGTGTCTTTATCTGCTCTGCTTTGTCTCAGAGTTGCTCCATAAAGGCCATACCTCCATAACCAACATGGAGGGCTGGGTGGGACACCCCCTGGATCCCATCGGCACCCTGTTCAGCACCCTGACAGAGTCGGGACGAGTGGGGGAGGAGGGCTCCAACACCTGCTTAGACCTCTCAGGTGCTGCTGACTGACAGAAACCGGCAACCCAAATCAAACAAATTCACAGATATATACTTAAATGTAGCTCCGCTTCTATGGAAACACATGAAGTCCAAAAAGGTCATTCTGAGTGTTTTGTGCCTGCCATACACTTGTGCTATATGATTAACATATGATATATATGTGCGTATCCTATATAATAACACACTGTTTACATGGGTAACGTAGCTACCACTTAAAAAACAATACTGTAATTATGGAATTATACAAACAGGGCTGTAATCATGAAGACTACAAACACGGAATTTAAGATTTTTCAACATGCTGTCTTATTCCCAGTGTTGGATTTTTGCTATGGGATGACAAAGCGCATGATCTCTGCTGCTATACTGCTCAAATGTTTTGTCTTTGTAGCCACAAAATAGGATATAGTGTTGATTTCTTTCACATTTCACTCGATTGCGGATGTTCGAAAGTGTCCTTTAAGCGGAGTTTTCACCTCCAGTCTCTTTGTCTTATCTTATCATGCCTCCTCTCATGCTTTTCCAATTCTCCTCTCCTACGCTCCGCGATCGCTCTTGTCCCTCATCGCCTCCTCTGCTCACAGAAATAGCCCTCTCCTCTGAGGTAGAGGAGTGAGCCGAGGAATGCTCCTGAGGCGTTGATCTTTATTTTGGATGGTCGCTGGGTTCAGACCTCTACTGTGTGACTGACGCAGTGGTTTTCCATAGGAGACGGGCTCATCTAGTGTCCGAAAACCTCAGAGAATAGCACGGACGATGACTGCCACTTTAATGCCAAGCTCCCTTTCTCCTCGTCTCACCCTCTTTTTTCTCTCCCCCTCCCTCCCCTCAGCAGACTGCTCCAGCGTCGTAAGCCGAGCCGAGCTCCAGCGGATGCCTGTGCAGCGACTGTTGGGAGACGGCGAATCGTACGTGGCGCTGGCAGTGGAGACGGCCCTCATCGGCTTAGGCCAGCAGCGGGTGATGCCCGACGGGCTGTACGCGCAAGAGAAGGTGTGTCGCAACGAAGAGCAGCTATTGGCCAAGCTGCAGGAAGTGGAACTGGACGACTCCTTGGTCAAAATCTTCCGTAAACAGGCAGTCTTTCTGCTAGAGGGTGAGCGAGCTAACTGATAACATTTCACCCTCATTGTCCCTTTTTATTTCACGACATCTTACAGTCACTACAGTCCCCACACGTATAGAAACTCTCCCTCTCTTTCTTCTCTCTCCGTCCCACGCACGCAAGATCCTACACATTCTTGCTAAAACAGGAAAAAACACATTGGACTCTGTCCTCAGTATTTATTATCCTTTCATTTTGTGGTGCAAATAGAGGCTGAGCTGCCCTGGGCCAGACCAAAATGAGCTCTTTACACAGTAACACCAGGGGTATTGTATCAGCACACACATGCGTGCACACACACAACAGTGTGTACATTTACAGGACTGGGGCTGGAGCAGAATGAGGTTTGGTTATGGGAAAGGCAGACGGAGGAGGAGGAGGAGGAGGAGGAGGAGGAG
>OMLP01014504.1:0-17101 GCA_900302685.1 Spondyliosoma cantharus
TGCTTCTAATTAACGTTTGACTGTTTACTAATTTGTATTGCTCTTCTGCAGGAACCTGGCAGAGTCTCTCCACCGCGGAAAACCAATGCGCCCATCGTTCAGTCTTAGTGTGTTAACAAGTGAAAAAAAACAGATCTGACAATGAGGTGAGATCACTTCAGGTTTTTTCAAATGCAAATGAACTCGCCAGAAGAATGTGCAAGAATCAGGTGCGAGCTGCCTCATTCTTGTTCTGTCACAAGCCGCTGACACATATTTCTAAAGAAATTGCAGTGGGAAAGAGTTAAGAGTGATGTTGTTGTACCTATGTGTCACTTACGTCTCTATTTTTAATGTTCTTTCAGCCTATATACACACGAGTGAAGTGTATTTAACCAAGTCCTCCGCTGCAGCGGTGAGAATTCTTTTAAAGTGGATGGTGAGCTTTTAAGTTTATCCCAGTGTACTTAGGGGGCTGCCTGAGGGTCTGTGTATGCGAGACTGACTCGGTCAGGAGAGCTGCTGTCTGACACGTGTCTCTCCAATCAGCTCTCCTGCCGCGACTGACTCATCCTTTGTGACTCAGACGGTTAAAAAAACTTCACGCTGTGACACCTGATGGCTCTGTTCTCAAATATAAAGCTCTGCTGGGGCTTCTTAAGGAATCACACACACACTGACACACACACCGGTGATAATGGAATAACAAGCTCCGTTTGGAGAGTTATTGCGTCAGACTCAGGTGAACGTGGAATGAGCCGGAACACCTTTAGTTTTCCATTAAGGGGGGAAGCTGCGAGGGAGGGGAAGCTGCCTGGAATCAACGGTCTGTGTCAGGGGAAAGAACGCAGAGCAGGATGGAGAGAACAAGACAGAGGGAGAGTAAAAGGATGATGATGTTATTGGTTAACTGGGACTGTGATTAAATCCTCTTCGCTGGGATCGCTCTCTCTTTGTCGGTTTCTTGTTCGTTCTCGGCACAGACAGTTCAGCTGTCGAACAGTTTGTTCCAGTGTCAGTCTCTCCACGCACATGCACGCACACGCACGCACGCACGCACACGCGCGCACACACACACACACACACACACACACACACACACACACACACACACACACACACACACCTCTTTCTTTGTCTCATATAGTTCAAAACATTTGTCAAAGACATCCTCACTCACAGATCGTATAATACAGCAGCAAGCTCAGTGGCCTAAAGCTCCAAAACCATGACGCAGTGTTGTAGTCAAGACGACCTGAAACGAGACCAAGTCCTGACCACGAACAGAGTGTATCGAGAGACCGTGACTTGAGGGTTGAGACCAAGTCACTCCTTCTCCAAGTTTTTCCATCAAACTGACAACAAGATTCTTGCGTTCTTCAATACGAACTGAGTAAAATATAGTCGATTCCAAGACGAAACCTTCAGCAGGGCCAATCTCGAGTACTACAGCACTACGGTGACGGTCTGCCTACCCCACAGGCGTCAGGTTTGCACGTGCAGCAACCACGCAGAGCACTCCCTCGCTGCAGTAAAGGAGCACTTCAAGATGGATACTGGAGGGGTAACTGCAGCGGCAAACTTAAAAGTGTAGGGCCACTGACTGGGCTGCTGTACTTGACACGTTGGGGGGTGAGAACAGGCTGCATCCATCTCGACGTACATTTAACCTTTCTCTCTGCTCTCACTTCTTTTCCCTCTCTTTCTCCGTTTGTCTCAGTTTCCATTGGCTTCACAGTTACATCTCTGTCATTTTATCTCCTGAGGATCACATCAAAGCTTTATCGCAGCGCCTCCGCCGAATTCTGCCCGAACCCTACGCCACTGCGCCTGTGTGTGTGTGTGTGTGTTCACGTCAAACGAAATTGAGCTAAATCCTGGAGCGCAGATAAACGGTTATGCCTATACTAAGTAAAGGACGGGCCCTATATAAAGACCGCCCGCGCTTTCAAAAAACAGCTTTTCAAAGTGAGAAAAAAAAATCAATATTAGTGATGATCATCATTAAAGTCTCCTCAACCAAGAGCACAGAAGTGTGTTTAGATTCAATATTCCGTCAAATCGTGTAGAAAGGGAAAATTATTCATAATGCCATGCGGAATAAATGATTTAGAAATCTCCCTCAAATGTGTCAGTTTTCAAATAAATGGAAAAGCGAGAGAGCGGAGGCGCATCCTTCACAGACTTCACAGAAGTCTCTTGCATGGGAGTTTCACTTAGCAGTGTGTTCTGACTCTCCGTCTGATGCCTCTCTCTTTTCCCCTCGCTTCACACTTTCTTCACAGCTTGTCAGTTGTTCCCCAATACCACCTTGCTCTCCAACTGAAAGGCGCATAATTACAATAATTCCAATCACTTTTGCTTTCACACCCTTCCTGCTTACACAGGAAAAAAAAAGCCTCATGACTTGTATGAATGCTGGAGAGATATAAACATGCGTAAGAATCACATTATGTGTGCATGTTGGCCACACACCACGCTTGGCAACTTGTTGACACTTTGAGAGTTCGTGCATCACCGTCTTACGAGCGGAGGCTAAAAATAAGATGCTAATTGGAGGAGAGTGTTTGTTTAAACTAACACGGTAGCATCAGTCAGCTTAGCGCTGGGGCTAATTATGTTCTACGCTACCGTCTGAAAAGTGGAAGAAAAGGAAAACACGGGAGAATTGAAGACTCTGAATAGAAGAACAGCAAGACAACAACAATGACCTGAAGGTGTAGGAAATTCATGTATGGAATGTGTGTGTATGTGTGGAACGGTTCTTTCACCGTCTGGTTCATCCTGGTTTATGCTTCTGTTTGGCTCATGTGGACTCTAGTTGGCATTTTTTGACCACAGCAGGACACAGTAGACTCTTTTGGAAGGCAAACACAGGGGCTGATGTGACAGTTTTACATAATTCCAAGTGCTTTTAAATATATGTGTATATATATATATATATATATATATATATTATTAGTATTTTTTCATGTAGGCCTACGGTATCAGAGTTTTGTGGCAGAATCAGATCCGAGCAACTGCTTTTCCCCACATATTTTCTCGACTGCAGAGCCACCAGACCACAGTCACACCGGTGATGGAACAGATTCTGGGCTCTTGCCGTCGGAATGAATGCCAGATGGATTTATAACAACAGCACCTGTGATTTGATCTCCAGGTTGCCGGCTGTAGATAGATAGATAGATAGATACTTTATTCATCCCGAGGGAAATTTTGGACGGAATACCTGAGCAAGTGTTTAAAATGAACGCTTCATTATTTGTGCTTTTCACCTGGTCTGTGATCAGAATTATGCAGGGGGAGGACACTTGTCCAACATTTTAAAGTTCATGTTCGCAGTGAAAAGAGATCAAATTAAATTAGTAGTACTATTCCCACTTGGAAAATAACAGGTGACATTTAGACATGAGGGACATTGTGTATATTGCAACATCTCTTAAAGCTGCACTAATCTACTCTTTGATACTAACAATGGATTATGCAAGTGTGTATTGTGAATGTCTCGCTCATATACAAACCCACAGAGATCACCTGACTCTTCGGTTCTGTGGAGCATTTTAGGGTTATTATTTTGGTTTTACAGCCTACAACTTTACTGTTTTGTTTCACGCTCACTGTTCTCGCACATCTTGGCTCACTTTACATTACCTGGCTGTTCTCTGAAAAATCTCTGAAACACTTCTGTATGCTACCTTGCCAGCATGAAACAACAATCCTATAAAGTTAGCAACTCGCAACAAACATACTGTGATGGAACTTGTTGTTAAACGCTTGCAGTTGGGTTAGGCACAAAAATGACTTGGTTAGGCTTAGGAAAAGATCACATTATGAGTTTAAAATAACTATGTTCAATCTCATAACTTGTAATGGAAGTTGCATAAGTGATGTTACTCACATCATGTAATCCAAGTGACATAAGTATGTCACTCACGTAATGTAAGGGACGTCATTTACGTAGGTTAACTTACTTAATATGACTTTAAAACAAATTGCAAACCCTTCGCTTCAAAATGTTTAAGAATTGAAACCAATCAGAAGTCAGTCGGCCAAGAAAAAAATAGATCACTGATCCCTTTTGGCCCTAAACAGCCTGATTAGAGCAAAGCTGCTTGACATGACGTCCTCTTGATCTACCCTGTAATGAATATAAATGAGCAGGCACTCGGATAAATACACGTATATTCACACTCCTCTGCCCACACATGCAAACATCGATACATACGTGAGTCCATCGCGTCATCATTGTGGAAGAGCGGCACACTCCACACTGGAGCTTTTTAATCGTGCCTGTGACAAGTTGCCAGGTAAGACACCCTTTACACTGAGCCACGGCGATAACAAGATCCGTTGTAAAAGTGACAACAACATCAGAGAATACCGCCGCCTTCCAACGCCACTGCTTCCACCTGCAAATGAGGGAATGAGAGAATTAAAAGAGATTAAGGAATGACAAGCGCACTCTAAAAAGGGAACGAGTCGCTCGTGGCCTTTTGCAGAGTGACTCCGAGCTGTACTGCGAAACCATTCTGTCACCACCTGATAAGGACTGAGAGAAGCAGAGGGACGGAGACAAAGAGGGAAGGAAGGAAGAGAGGCAATGTAATGAAAAGAGAGGAGGTAGGTGTGAGAAAGACCGAAGGGGGGAGGGAGGGAGGACGGGAGGGGATTGGATGCCAAGTGTGTGTTTTTTCTTTTTTTTTCTTACTGTTTTTCGAGCAGGTAAAATATACTTGGAAGAGAATCCTGCTGAAACTGTCAACCACTGAAATGGATCTCCAACTAGTGTTTGATTAAGCTTCCACCCCTTGATCCACACACCTCGGTATAATCTCCGATGCCCTCCTGCCTCACCTCCACGCACACACACAGCACACACCGAAAGCCTCCTAGCACATTAGACAACACACACACACAGTACCCCCCCCCCGGTATGAGAAAAAAAAAAAGTTGCCTAACCTTTCAGCATCTTTTCTCCAGCTTATTAATATGCCTCATCGCTAAAAGGCAAGAAGGGAAAATGTCTCATTTAAATTTGGAGCGGCGATGAGATGGATGTGCGGTTCCATTAAAGGTACCCCCTCGCTTCATGATATACACACACTGGCACTCGTGCGCACACACCTTGGCAGCATTACACACAGCATTGCATGACTCAGTGATTAAAGGGATGGCTGTGAATCTCAATCTGAGCACGTTTTTACCAAGCCTGACATTTCAACTCCTCGCTACTCTCTAATCTTGTGTCTATCACACAAGAGCTAAGTGGCTAGTGGAAAAAGCTTATGTTTCTTTTTTCTCTTATTCCCTTCTTGGAACACCTTTTTTTTTGCCAACTACAGTACTACTACTTTTTCTCCCTTCATTTATTTGAGTTTTAACGACTTCACTTTGCCTTGAGTTCCTCTTACCTCATCTCACCTTCTTTTTTTATTTCGTGCTCTGCTCTAGTCTAGCTGCCTCAGTGTATCAATGTTGCTCTCATCCTAACTTGTACATTTCTGGACATCTGAATATTTGATATTCTCCCTGCTTTATTATTTAAACCAAGATTTGACTTTGCTTTCAGGTACTGTACCATACAGCTAGAAATTATTATCGGGGCTAACAGTGGGAGGCTAATTAATGAGTCTGGCGCTCAGAAAAGCTACAGGGATGGCAAATCAAATCAACAGAAATGGTGAAAGTTTACACTTACTTCTTCTATTTCAGTTTTAAAATGGTTTTCTCCGCCTCACCGACCATGGAGGCAAGCACCTCTGTATAACCCTGCAAGCATGAGCTGGCTTGTACATTTCTTTCTCCCCTCGTCCTTGTTTTAAGGTAGTGAAGCACCTTGTGAAATTTGGTGCCATATTGGCACAAAGAAGCCACCGTTTAAAGTCAAACTGAACTTTGAACTGATTTCCAGGTGGTTCGGTATCTTGCAAATGCCATACATGTATTCATGACAGGCTACTTTGTAAAATTAAAAATGCATTTTTTTACAGGAAAAAACTTTACTAAATTATAAAAGGGCTTTTTTAGAAATAAACACAAAATACAAATTCAGATATGTCACAGAATAAACACTCAAGTGAAACACAAAAATATCCCAATAAGTAATTTCAGGACCTAATTAATGAAAAAGATATAATTACGACCAGCCAGCTATTAAGTGAATGTCTGGCAGGCTTCACGATTCTGTTCTTAATTACCATTTTAGTAAAATGTTATTTGGCTCCTTTACAGTTTCACTCACACATAATGTAGTTACGTATAAAAAACAGTGGTTCCGCAGGGTTGTGTTGTACATTCTGATAAATTATTTTTACATTATTGTACGACTGAACATAGATAACAGCAAAGAGCTGTTGAGCTTCACCCTTACCCGATCAAGAAGTTTAGAGAAGGCTTAATTAGCTGATAGCTATAATCAGATGTGACTGAGCTACAGGTAAGCTGAAAAATCCAAAAACAATATAAAATGGTTTCAAACCTGAATACTTCTTGCCTCAACTCACATTTTATAGTTTTCGTTCTTAAAACAGCTTTTGCCTCTTGTCTTCCCTCACTAGCTGTTCCACGTTCATGAAGCGTATCACACTGCACACGCAGGATGTGTGTTCCACCCGCTAGCCTCCATAAATGGACCACTGACTCCACCAGGTGAACAATCAGGGTGGCTCCCCCCGCTTTACAAATCAAAGTTTTACTTGCTTCCAGGCAGTGCAGCACTGCAATATAGAAAATGATACCAAAATATTTTGACTGTCTTTGTAATTGACTGTCAGTAACAAAAAGATATGACTGTATCACAGGATTTGGTTTTGCAGCTAATGTAGTTGCTGATACTTTGTATTCTTCGTTCTTAAAGAAATCAGCTTATCAGCTTAGATCCCTCTCTGCTGGCCTATTTCCTCCAGAACCCACTGACCAATCTATTAGTTTTTCTTGTCCTTCCTTTGTTACTACTGATGTAAGATAACAACAGGACTCACTCACAAATGTTCTGAGAGGTTCCCTGGAAAAATAGCTTACCTTTTAGTGTCTGTGGGCGATTGACAGGTTAACAGCCTCAGTATCCAGCACAAAAAGCACATACTATACTTCAAAGAATCACTAATGACCTCAGATCTGTTGAGTGCACTGCATTAGTGCTGCTTGACCTAAAAGCTGCATTCAAGCTACTGACCATGACATCCCTGTGACACTCTAATACACTGGTCTGCCATTTGTGGAACACCTTTAGATTGGAGTTTAGTGCTTTATTCGGTGCCCATTATGGCTCAGGTTATTATGCTTTATCACACTGACTAGTTACAAATGGTGTGCCACAAGGTTCAGTTCTGCAGCCCCTTTTGTTCTCTGTTTGTCCATGCTCGTTGACCATCGTTTACTGTCCCTGTCTCTATTTTCCATAAAGTGCAATGACCTCATTAACCTGGCCAACGTACCTGACTGAAAATTCTGCTGCCAGTGATTTTGGATTTGAATAAATATGTTTGATTATCATATTGAAAAACATCCGTTATTCTATTACCCACATTGGAAGGTTTCAATAGCTGCTAAATTTAAAAAAATAATAGCAGTGATTTGTGCATTCATTATGTCCTGAATAGGCAAAGTAGCTCTGCTGTCAGGGTGAGGAACTGCCATTATGTAGAGCAACTCTGCTGTCTCTAGCTGCTTGTCTATTTTTTCCTACCTGTTTGGCTTCATATTTTATGACCTCTCAAATTCTACTATATCTGGCACAAACAGAAGCTATGTGTCAATGCTCTTGACCCAAAAGCAGCCAGTGCACAGCCTGAGATACCTTTGCAGACTCCTATTGGCTTTTCCCAAGTCCACACAGAGGACTTACTGTAACCAGACTTTTTTGCTGCGAAGGCCAGCTGAGTCTGGGTCGCCCTGCCCGAGGAGATAAAACTGCCAGACAGTTATGGTGTGCTTATACTCTATTTTATCTATTTTTGTCTTGTTTAAGGCCGCTCTCTGCAAAGCTTTTGCAATGTGTGTACAAAAGTGATCCAGACAACATTATGTAAGTGTTCTTTCTATTACTTATTTTATTTGTTTATTCTGTAGGTAATTTATACTAATCTAAATGTGTTTTATCTGACAATGGTATCTTCATTGCTTTTTTAAACAATAGCTCTGCAGCAAACACCTGCTCTTCTCCAGCAACTTGTTGACTTCCAAAGGGGCCCAAGATTATTCTGAGGGGGGTCACAAAGTTATGAGTAAAACTCAAAATGATTAATTCTTTCCTATTTTTTCCCCAAATAATTTTCTTTGTATTTTCATTGTAATTGTGGAGATAATAGAGACAGCATTCACATTTAATTGTGTTGAGTTTAGCACCAGTTGTTAATTTCCTGGAGAATTAACTTCATTGTTCATTGAATATTTTCAATTATAGGTTCTGCTGCACACAAATTTCAATTTTTTTCACATATCCAGACCTACTGTGCTAGTAATTAACTTGAATTAATTGAATGAAAATTTACCAACCAAATCTCCACATGAACTGCTGGCAATGCGTGTTCCTACAAACCACAGATATGTTAAAACATTACATTTCTTTTAGTTAAGCAATTTTACGTTTCTTAGGGTTCAAATTCCATCTCATATTACAGCAATGCTATGCATATGCTCTGGTTAGGCTTAGGAGGTCATGTTTTGACTTAAAACATCTGTTTTGATCAACACAAACACAGCTGGAAGTTTTCCCAAGGTCTCCTTAAAAAATTATCCAGTGGTGTCCAACTTGCAAATGTTGAAATTGCAGCGTAATGTAGTGTAAAGTAATCTGAACGCAATATGACACATATTCTACAAAAGTCAATATGGTAAAAAAAAACACGTTTTACATCTCAGTGGTTTGAAGAAATGTTAATGCCGACACTTACAATTCTGGTGACAGGGATTTGAAATCATTTGGAAATTAAATAAATTAAAATTTAATTAAAATAAATTAATTAAAACATTTTCATCAATAAAGAGTTACTATTCCATGGGTCCACCACTGCAGGCTTCTATAAAAATTCTTTAAACGTATCTATCTGAGCACGGAAAATGTGTAATGCAATAAATCCCCTACCCATCATCAATAATAAATCGTAAATTTGTAGTAACATTTTACATAATAGTCATTAAGCTGCATCTGACGTTTAAAATACTTTACATTTTAAATGGGAATTAAATACTGTGTAGTTTGTCTACAAACATTATTGTTGCTCCCAGGCCTTCAGAAGAGCATTTCATTGTTTATTAATAGTAAGCACTAGTAACTATCGACTAAAATGTAATTAACTAAGGCTGCCTATTATGGTTATTATAAAGTGTTACCTGACAAAGCGCTGCTGTGAACATTGTTTGTTTGTTGACCATCTCAACAAACGCACCATTATCAGCTCCAGGGTTCAGGTTGTAGTCATTGTACGGAATGTGATGAGCTACACTTATGCCAACTCCCATGTTGCACGTACGCTCATTCACACACATGCACTCACAGGGAAACACACACACACGCTCATATGCGCAGACTTGAAGCTGTCAGGTTTAACACACCAGTCTGAATACCAGCTGTCATCAGTTTCCTTGTCTCGCTGTCCCAGTCTCTTTTACGCTATCCCCCACACCCTGTCACTCTTTGTATTCTTTTCATACACCCCCACCTGTATTCCTTGTATCTGCTGCTTTTTCTCACCTCTCCGAGTGTGAGGCAGGATCTGACATTGTTTTAGTGCGTTTGTGGGTTTGTTGACATTGCCGACTTCGTCGTTGTGTAAATGTCACACCCACACGGCTCCATCAACAAGGTCTGCCCTGGCGTCAGCGGAAAAAAGTTTTCAACTACCAAAGCTCTGACTGAGGATTCAATAAAACGGTGACAATTTACTGCTGTATTCATGACAGAACATTGAACTCTGAATGACTGAGCTCAGCCCATGTCCGAGAAACTGTCTTCAGTATATGCAGAATGAACCCCATTGAGATGTAGTGTAGGGAGGTCTTATCAGAACTGCTTAACATTTTTAACTTGGAGTTTATACAGAGAATGATGTACTTGCAATAAGCTATGAAATAGGACAGTAGAACAAAAGCATATCCTTGGTCCTGTTCAGATAAAACTCACCTTTACGTAGCATATCATTCACACCATCCAGTGCTTCAGGCATGGAGGAGTAATAGTTTATTTGGCCTTCTCAGCCAGTAGCTGGATCCAATGAACATCTTCATTAACTGCACTGGAGACATTCATTTGTGGCTTGCAAAAAAACCTTTCACAGAATTGACAAATCACTGTTGGAAAATCACACAGGTAAAAATCACTTCAATAATCATCAGCATGTAAAATAAATTAAGGCTGTTCCAAACCTGAACTACATTTCTGCCCTTTATGTTGACAGTGCTTTAAATCCCCCCAATAAATATACATCACTTAATTTGATGCAAAGAATCTGGCAAGTGTTGCAGTGGAGGGCAGTATCTTCACTTCCTGTTTTATTCAATTATTTCTCGTTTGTAACTGATCCAACATTCCTGATTTATTCAGCGATGTGGTTTATCACAAGATCAAGGAACACATCATATCAAACCAAATTTATAATAATTGGGCTGGCTCCCAATCAACTCTGGGATCAGCTAATTATTTTAGCTTTATGCGCTATAAAGTGATGCAAAAAGGCTGCATTATGCCAACCAAATAAGAGTGTAAAGTTTAAGATGCTCCAATAACACTTAAAGTCAGAAAGTGAGGGAGGTGTGAGTACAGCCCAGTATGTTCATGCCCACAATTTCTGAGAAGACGTCTAATCAGGCAGCATGAGTGCAAACACCAGAGTGGGTGGACTGTCGGTATGTGAGAGCTTTAAGGGTTCAGCCTGCTTCGAAGGAACTAGATCATACTAACTGTCATCCAAAGACATCTAAAGGCAGAACCTGTTTTGTCAAGAATACACTTAAAGGTGAAGGATGGAAACCTGTATTAGAGAGTGGTCGTACAAATGGGGATAACAGAAGACTGTTTTTACAGTCACTCCTAAATTGCATTGGTTGCACTGGCTTTTGAACATGAAATGTGACAGAAGTAGTTTTATGAAGAGTGGAGACAGACCTATTTTTCTTGCTTGATGGGTATATGTTATTTGTTGATGACTAAGATTATCTGGAAACAGTTGTTTAAACTTCTCAAAGTCAAAGGTCAAAGTCAGACAGAATTACCATTTTTAGAACATACAGTATAAAAGCTGTTTATCTACAGCAGGGCTGCCCAAAGTAGAGCTTGTGGGCTGAAGTTGGCCTGCCTTAAGGTTCAAATTGGCTCACCAGATGTTTCCAGGGGAAAAAAAAAAAAATTAAAGGTGCAATATGTAAGAATCTTACTAAAGTTAGCATGCTAACCAGCTAGTCCTGACATGTTGGGTCCAAAGCTCCCATGCCAGCGGTATAAGGTATTAGAGACACGCTAATGGTAGCCACAGCAAGCATAATTTAGTGCTAACTCTGGTGAAATGCTGCCCCCTATTTGTTGTCATTATGAATTTGACAGTGACACATTGTTACATACTGCATCTTTAAAGAGGTCATATTATGTTTTGGGGTTTTTTGTCTTCCCTTTATTGTGTTATGTAGCATTTTTTTAGCAGAAAACACTGCTCATGCACTGCTTGAAATGCCTGGTTTGGAATTGAGCCCTTACTTATGTGCATAACGTATGTGCATCATTATGTAACAGGCTTTATATATATATATATATATATATATATATATACTCTGGTAGATTGCATAGCCTATACATACAACCTATAAGCAAAAGGCCTGCTGCTGATGGTGCAGCTTTCATTTTGGAAATATTTTTAATCCATTACAGGATGTCTTGGTTCACAACACGGTCAAACCACACTCCAATGGAAGGGTGTATCCTTCAGCAGCAAAGGCAGAATGGTAAGTCTGAATGTCTCAAAGACATTGTTTTCTGTCATGGCTGGATTATTTATTCAGAGTGAGGAGCAGTCAGTAAACAGGAGGACAATGCAGGAAATGGTAAAAATTTGGTTTGAAGTGGGAGGAAAAGTTGAAGCTTTGTGGGTAAGATATGTGTTTACTGTATAGTACAATATATGCATATGTAACCCAGGGAGGGAGATGTGATTAAGGTGAAACCGGTGTGAAACATTTTACCAGAGAGGGCAATGAAACTCTTGTTTTTAACGTCAGTGTTGCTGTCGAAGAGAGTCATTGATGCTTGTCTGCGTTAACCCTTCTTTTGTGTGGGTTACCTCGTAGTCTCAAAACAAGCCAATTAAGTGGGCTAGGTACTATCTATCAAGGGTTTTTATTTATTAAGGCACAAAAAAACAATATGTCTGTGGATCTGCAGTCAGGCAAACAGGCTGTTTCTGAGGCAAGCCAACAACATAATAACAGCTCCATCCCATGAGTACTTAGAGTACCAACTACTGCCCTCAGTGAGGGGGTTTGGAGCCCATGAAGAGATTTAAAACATCTTTTATCCCCACTTCAATAAAAATTTGAAATGGTGCCAGATGAAATAAGGATGAAATCGATTGATGGAATTGCTTTATTTTTTACTTATTTATAGATGCTTGACTATTTTCCCAGTTCTAGCGGCTTCATTTATTTATCTGTTTTCTTTCCTTTTTGCTGCACCATAGGTTTTTTATCTTTTCATCATCAGTGCTCAGGTATACTGCACAGAGCACTTTTTTTTTTTCTTTCTGACTGTATGTTTTTATTGGACTCTAATGATTCTTGTTCCCTTGCTGCTGTATCTTCCCGTCTGTATTTTTCATGGATGCATGGAAGAGCAAAGTTTCCTGCAATATGGGACAATAAAGTGAAACTTGAATCTTGGGTAACACTTTATCAGTGAAAGGTTGTACATATTATGAATGGGTTAAGGTTTATAAGCTTTAAGAAATTATTGTATGGAGTATAGAATTCTTTTTATCTTAACTATCCATCCATTGTCTGTAACCGCATATCCTCTTCAGGGTCACTGGAGCTGATCCCAGCTGACATTAAGCGAGAGGCGGGTACACCCTGGATATGTCGCCAGTTTATCACAGGGCTCACATATTGGGACAAACGACCGTTCACGCTCACATTAGTAACCGATTTACCTAACTTTTGAATGCACTGGATTGCGGGAAGAAGCCAGAGTAGAGAACCTGTGTGTGTGTGGGCTCGCTCCCAATATACAAACTCCACACACCCTCTTGCTGTGGAGCAACAGCGCTAACTGTGTGCCGCCCATCTTATCTTAACTAAATAATTCATAATTGAAACGAGATCCAAAATTATGATCTAATTAGCGGTTGTGATTTCCCAATATGATGTCTAAATAGACAGAGGAGCTGACAATTTAATTTATGTGATTTCACAATAATGCCATCATTGATCCGTCATCTGTTATTTATCAGTGTTAAAGAAAGACTAGGGTGCCACCTCATCTGAAAGGCCACAACCATGATGAAGTCATGAAAAAGTCATGCTTAAAGGAGACCTACGATGCTGTTTTTTTCCTTTCCTTCAGTGTATTATATAGATTATTATGCATGTAAAAGATCTTGACAGTTTAAAAGGTCAAAGTATGAATGGAAGCTCCTCTCTCCCACACACAAAACACTGCTCCTGAAACACCTCCTCAGTAGTCCTGCCTTTAATTCTGTGACTTTGTGACATCACACCATATCACCATGTCACACATTGCATAACTGAATGCCTAGCGATTTAGTTAGCACCTCAGAATTTATTTAGAACAACTGCGCTGTTGTTGTTAGCGCTGCTAAATCAGGCATGTGCAAACTGTCCAATCAGAGCAGCCTGGATATTCAGGACGGGGGGAGGCTCTTAAAGTGACAGGAGCTAAAACAGAGTCAGAGAGGCAACACAGTGCTGCAGAACTGGACAGTATGAGAACACTGATGTGTTCTTTGAGCATTAAGCATGTAAACATATTCTAGTAGTAACCCAAATAGTTTATGAAACTGAAAATGAACATAATACGTCTCCTTTAAAGGGTAATTCCACCTATTTGACACACAAAAGTGTGTTTACAGGTCCTGTGGAGTACCACTGCATATGTAAAGAAAAGAAGGTAGTGTAAAGCCTTTTGTGGCTCCAGAGAAAGCTGCATATAATATGATAAATTGCCTCCAATGATCACTCAGTGGCTATGTTGCATTGTGGCTAATGTGGGCTCCAAGTTTTTAAAAAGCAGTCCACTGGTCTAGCGTTGCACCACTATAACACTGTTGGACAGCTTTAAGAACAAATGATCAAAATCAATACTGCAGAACCAGACTTCTCCCCCACTTCTTCATTTGCAAAACCTGGTGCCTCTGATGCTGTGATGATCTCACACATGAATCTCCTCGCAATTCATGGACCTTCACCGTGATGTCTTATCACATCTTGTCTCACTAAATGCACAAAATCCATACTTGATTAAGCTCAAAAACATTGCCCATTATACTTAAGTGAAAATAAACTGATTGAAAATTAAAATGTGACCATAATAACACCATGTGAATTTAATTCAACTCAATTCTCAACCACCACCATTGAAATTGCATCTTCAAGATGAGTTAATGTTATACTTTTCATGCACTCACACTGCATGCTGAAAGAGGCTCAAGCACCTCTCACAGTCACAACCCTCGAAAGTGGCTGAAATGAATGAGTTGGATTGAATGGGCCTGTATTCTCTCTTTAGCTGTTTTATGTATTTATACAAGCTCGCATATACGGGCGCTATACATTTTACTTGACTTTCTCATGCACAAAACACTTTTATTTGCTCACATGCACTTTGCCCGCGCTCCCCACACTCACTGCAATACGGTGTGCTCACTTGTTTGCTTTTTCTCTGCCAGTTTTTCTGTCAATCACATGCTTACTCTCTGCCCGAAAGCTGATTCATTAATTGATCATCCATTTGCTCAGTATGTCAGTCGGTGACTCAGCCTCCAACTTGCCTCGAGAGCCCAAATTGTTGACCAGCCACTTTAACGCTGCTGAGTTTAGGTCTACACTGACGGACAGGCAAGAGTGGAAATGCTAGTAAAACTGCTGGCTGGTGATTAATTACACAGAGGGGGAGATGGATGCTCTCAAGGTGACGTTGTGTGTATGTGTGTCATTTTTGTTTTTTGTGAGATAATTGTCTTGGTTCAATATTGTGTTGAGTTACAGTGCATTAGTGGGAGGCTTTAAAAGTGAATCTTAATTTGGGTCAGAACGCTCCGGGCAATTAAAGGTGTGTACACAGGAGAAAAAGGGCAGATGAAATAGTACAAACAGCACACATACACACCCAGACACGCACGCATGTGTGTTTTAAACACACGCACGCACCCTGAGGAGAGCACCGGGGACGCAAAAACCTTTCACATCCCAGCGTGAGTGTGTTTCTGTTTATGTATCGATGAACACACCAGGCCACACACACAAACACACGCCGTGGTGCTTGTCTCGCAGCCCACAAGGAAAACACACGCTCACGTACTCACACAACCATGACTGTGAGTGTAATCACACCAGCATTCAACCGTATGAACTATCCTGGGTGACTGTGAGTCGCACCCCTTTAGTTACAGTACATGTTTAGACAAGTTTACAATAATAGCAATGACAGATTTATCAATTGAAATTCTTCATATTTTTTGATAGAATTAAGTGTTTAAATCCATACAGTGGTAGACCCAAGAAGGCTCATCATTTCTTTTTAAGCTATTAGCCCTGTGAGTTGACCAACACTGTCTCCTGCCTACTTTTTAACGTTTCCAGCTGTCAGACGTTTTTATTCAAAGACCCCTTTAATTTGCACTTGATGGCTTTATAAGTGATGCTGTGCCAAGACATGGAAAAATGGGCTAGCTCCATACCCAAAGAACAATGCTGCTCCTTAGTTCTAGAATTGTAGTTCACAAAAACTGAGATCAGTTTGTTTATTCTTGATTTCACTTTGAACGTTGCGTTTGGCAAACGTACACTGCCTTGGGTAACACTGGCAGGGAAAAGTAGGCTATACACCTCCACCCAAATCCAATCCACTTTATTCCTAGCTCCCATCATACCTTGCGCAAATTATGGCCTCACGTCCAGTCACTTAACCAGAACCAGTGTTTTCCATGGTAACAGGACGCTTACCCTCATTCTGGGGGTTTCTGGTATGGCATATCATTCATTCATGAAAATCTAGGTTAGCAAATTTGTAGAGTGAATACTACTAACACAATCATGCCTCTAAAGCCTTGAAAGTGCCAGTGCGTCAGTTAGTATGATATTTTGTTACATACGCTAGCCCCCCAAGAGGACCGGAAGTATAATCGTTTCCCCAATAACGTCCCCATTGACCCCCTCTGGAAACTCGTGGATAAAGAGCAGGACTGCGACGCTAACGTGAGCCTACGTTATGATAGCGTCCAGTAGTATTTGTCACACAGTGAAATGTCTCAACGAGCTAATGTAGCTAGTTAATGATAGTAGATAGAAGCTAGTTAGCCATACATGCTAATGTTTGAAGCTTAGAGCAGACAAACACACTGTTTAATCCTTTTTTTACATTTCGGCTCTTGTGTTTTTAGTTTTATTTAGACAACAAAAAAAAGAAAAAAAAAAGAAAAGACGCCCTCCAAACCCTTTAGATGCAAATCATCTGTGCCATAATTACAAACTATGATTGGGCATCACTGTGTGGTTGAGCGGTTTGGTCCACCTAATAGTGAATTGCGCAGCAGACGCAAACAGTACTTACATAAACAAACTGAACAGGCAGGTGAGCGGGTGAGAGAGTGAGCGAGCCGGCCAGTAAATGAACGAGACTGAGAGTAAACAGGTAAATGAGAGAGCGAGCGAACCGGCCGACTAATCAAGTGAGCGACTGAGCAGGTAAGTGACTATGCATCTGACTGATTAAGCCACGGAGCACTTAAGCCCCTAGAAAGCAGCCGGGGATGTTTTATATGTTAATGTGAGCCAGAAGAAAGTTAGGAAAGAATGTGCCATGAAAGGAATATGAGGGGGCATGCAGCTGCGACAAAAAGGTGGAAGCTGGGGCAGGGGAGGAATGGAGGGAGTGGTGGTGGTGGTGGTGGGGGTGGGGAGT
>OMLP01014506.1:0-16499 GCA_900302685.1 Spondyliosoma cantharus
AAAAGGACAAGACTTTGCATGCAAACATTCCTTTATGGAAAGCGACTTCTCCACAGTGCTTGGCAGCTCTGTGACTCTTGCATACCAAAGCTGTCACACTGTGGCTTCACTCTTGCCAGAGAGTCAACACGAATGAGAAAACAAGGTGCAGTCTGCAGTGTCACAAATGCATACTCCACAACAGCTTGGAATGTAACTTGAGAAGACTGTTACTGTAGAAATGCAATCCACTGGTATAATATCAGCTATTGTTGCTCAGAAGCTTAAGACCTCAGGGTGCCAGCATACATCAATCGAGATCTATTCACCAAACAACTAATGAACTCCAGCACTGGCTCATTAAATCCTCTGTGTTAAGTAAAAAGAAAAACCGACCATCTAGAGGACAATTTAAGCATGACTACAACAAAATATGCACATTACAGCAATCTAAAAGTATGTGTAAATGACCATGCACTTCACTGCAAAATGTAGCACATGACATGTTTTCCACATTTTGAAAAAGCAGTCCAGCTGCTCTAAATTTAAGCCTGGTGAGAATCCCCAACAGATTTGGGAAACATGTGGGTTTCAAGTGAGAGTGATCTCTGACATACCTGAACAGGATTCTCTTGAGAAGCTGCTGGTCTCCTTCTGTGTAGCCTGGCCAGTCCTTCTGTACTTCCTTATACAAAAAGTCCTTTAATGTGAAGGTGTTGTCTTTCCCATTCAGGTTCGCCACCTACGAAGTAAGAAAAGTGGTATTGGTGAGTCCAACTGGGGGGAAGGGACAGCTTCACTGTGAATGACCCGTGGTGTGTGTATAACCTGTTGCAGGTGGCTATCCAGGTAGTCTTTGTCTAATGGTAGGAGGCCATCTTTCTGCAGTCTCAGGATCAGCTCGGGCTTCTTGTAAGGCTTGAGGGCCAACAGGTGTACAAGGCGCTCCCGGAGTGGCCTATGCTGAGCTGTGCTCTTCTTTAGCGTTCCGCTAGAGATGATGACAGGCCGAGACGTCCTCCGTGAGGGGGCGATGTCTGACAGGCCAGGTGCCGGTTTCCGGATCTGAACCTTCTTACCTGAGGTGTGGAGGAGTTACAGAAGTGAAGGAGGCTGACACTAGACAAGATTAACATGATATATACAAATGTTGTTTATCTTGCTGACCAAATTTTGCATGTCATGTAATGAATACTTTCTACAGTTTACCTCACAGTCCAATTCCTACTTGTGTTGAAAATTTAAAGTCACAGGAGGAAGTAAGCACTACAACCTACCACTGACACAAAAATGCTGATAGAAAAGGACTCAAGTGACTTTCTGGCTGCCAGCCAGCACTTGTTTATGTTCTTAAGAACATAAAATGACTATAATCTCTGAAAGATATGCATTCATTTCTGTCAACATTTTTGTTTAATTCAGTGAGTGATCATGGCTGCGAACTTGCAGATGAGTCACAAAAGATGCATCATAAGCTAATCTTTACCGCTGCCACGTCCATCCGAACTCACATTGCATTATACAAACATCAGCTATTATCACCTCTCCCACTGAGACCTTTTTTCAGGTTATTAAGATGAATCCTTTCTTGCCCCCTACTAAGAATAAAACACTCTTTGGCTCCACAGCACACATGGACTAAACAGTTTTTGACTCACTGCTGAACAATGAATAGGCTGGATTCATTTATTTTCTGTGCCTGCTGTGCAACAGCACGATGGGTTTTATAGTTTAGGTCAAAGACCAAAACAAGAGGTCAGAAAGTTGATGCCTGGGGACATTTCTGCCTCTGTGCCTTTAAATTACATTCACGGGGTTAGGGGGAAATAAGAGGATCACTGTGCATGTAGCACATTATATGTTTGGCCACTGAGGAAGCGACCACCATCAAATTCAATCAAGTCCAGGTTACACATGAGGCATGCTGGCAGTACGTTGGCCTTCTGCCATTCAGCCCCAGACCCACAAAACCTGCCTGGTGCAATGTGAGCCCGTTCACCAGTGAAGAATGGCTTCACAAACACATGAGCCTTTTGGATGATTGCAGAAATTCTTCCAGTCTCTTAATGCATTTTAACTACAAACACCATATCAGTGTTAAAAGTTATTAACAAACAAGCCTCTGTGACTGAGAAAATTCATAACTGACTGGTGTATGCTGGGTGGTCTGCCTGCGTCTGCCATGTGTCCTCACCTACATATCTTCCCCCTGGCTTGATGACAATGGCACTCCTACTACGAGTCTCCTCCTCAACCTGGGCCATGCTTTCCCTGGCCTTCTGGTAGGAGTCGTCTGTGGCACATACTGTAATCTTGTCCTGGATCCCACCCAAACAATCCAGCTGAATGCTCCCTTCACTGCCAAAACAAAGAAGAGACGGTGAGAGAGGGAGACAAGGATAGACAGAATAAAAACCCAATATATTATATTATATTATATTATATTTTAGACAATGCTACCTTAAAATACTCAACACAAATCCACCACTTCAAGTTAATTCTCAGCATTAACCTTAAACCCCTCACTATTGCAATAACCCATCCCATCACTGTGCATTCCTCCCCAGATGAGACCCATTAAACACCCTGAGGGCACAACTATTATTTTTTCAATTTCCATCCAACTGTGGTTTCCCACAGTACGACTCACTGCAGCATCAAATCCCATTCTTTCCTGACTTTCCGGCTCTCTTTGATTCCTCTCCACTTTGATGAGGATTTGGCAGAAAATGAGATGGTGCTGGTGCAGTCGCTGGAAGCTGAGCTTCGTCATTTGGGTTTTAGAGTGGAACTCGAGGTTGATTAGGATCCAGTCAGATGTGGATGAACTCCACCTGACCCACTTGTTAAAAATATTTCCAGTATAATAAGGTCAGAAACGTGACAGGCAGAGAAACAGAAGGTTCTTGTTGTTCCTCATTCTGTTTCTCTACTTCCTTCCCTTTTCAACACAGACATCTGGTGCTATTCATATGATTCAGTAAACAGTTTTTTTGCATATGTTAAGCTGGAGAAAGCGAGCCAAATTTATAAAAAAGGCATGAACCCACATCATAAGCAGGTCTTTTGTAGTTGCAACTGCTACAAAAAAAAAAACACTTGCAGCAGGATGAAGTGCAGCAAATACTAATACTTGAAACCATAACATACACACAGGCATAGCTAAAATGCATCCACTATATGCGTTTTTCATCTAACAGATTCACTCTTCTGCAAAAATTTATTTTGTGTAATAGTTGGAAAAAAACTGGAAGAAAATGTATGAAAGGTCAGATTTTTATTGGATTTTAAACAAACATTGTGTCCCACTTACCTATATCACCGTTTCACGCGTTTTACTAAAAAGTAATGCGGCATGTACATCTTTTACCAGATTAATGCCATCAAACCTCAGGGTTGCAGCTTTCCATTTAGTAGCTGTTACTTGGAGCCAAATCATCTCACTAATTGACCTCATGTCTGAACTACGTTAAACACGCCGTCTGTCTGGAAACACTGTGTAAATGGTCTTTGGCCAGTTTCCTAATGAGCTCAAAGACAATAAGGTCATGATTCAAATGCTCACCAAGAATTTATGTAACTATGTCAATACAGTTTGTGAATTTGTGTTCCTGAAAAAGAAGAATAAGTGTTGCCAGTTGACAAAAGAGAGAGGAAAGTGAGTGAGATGCAGTGTTTGCCTTCACCTTGTGATGTACTGCTGGATGCAGTCGAAGCTGCCCTGCGGGTTATCTCTGCCCACATTTGACAGGTAGAAAGTAAATGTTTGCAGTTCACTGGAATTTTCTGACCGTGGTATTGAAATTTTCTGTTGAAGACAAAGAAGAAAAACATGTATGAAATCAACATGAAATTAAATCATGAAGTGTCATAACAAGGACCCCCAAGTTCCTACATACACTTAATTAATCTTTATTGATGAAACTTAATTTCCAGAACGATTATTCATCTTCATAAATATGTATTCTTTTTTGGTGAGTTACTTTTCAGACAAGCACCAAAAAAAAAAAAAAAAAAAGGATGACTAACTGCACTCCACACCCTATTTGTAGACTTAAACACTCATTTTTCTGTCTGATGTATTCAGTTTTATAAACTGCCACTGCTGTATACCTGGAAAAACTGGCCCAGACTAGACAAAGCTGTGAATAAGCTCAAGGCATTTTCTCACTGGCTTCAAAAACACTGCAAACCTCAGAGAAAGCAGCATCAAATCTTCTCTTCTCTACCCTATTTCTACAAGGACTGTCTGTGCACTGCATGGTTCCTAATTGTGTTTCCAACATGTGACTGGAGAAACCACAGGTAATTTACGATAAAAGAAGAACTACAGTAGGTATTTCTGCAAACCTTCAACGCAGTCATGCACAAATACATTTCCATACCACCAGGTAGCGGTAGTATACTTGAAACGGACAAAACATTATGACAAAGCAGAGTTTGCTGACAATACTCTTGCTAATATAGCCACCTGTAATCAATAATAAAAGTCTCATATGAAGTAGCAAACTGCGCTAAATGGGTGAAATCATGGATATAACAGCATCAGGCTCAAGAAGCTTTTTTTTCCCCATCTCTCTCACTCAGCTGAACAACACACCATCAGAGTGATTCCTCTCACCAATGGTGTCTGGCACCTATTCTACCTGCCTAATCAGGCAAAAAGCTGCGAAAAAGGTTCCACAGACAGACCTGATATTGGTGTGTCAAGGCCAATTTCTAATGTCAATACAATACCTTGTAAAATATCAATGTTTGATACCATGTTCAATACCACAAGGACAAACTGACACAACATTAAGGGAGAAACATTTTCAGATTTGACAAAGTGGAACTGAACTGTGAACTCTTTCCTAACCACTGCTGGAGTTTAAAAAACTAATTTGAAAAGCGACAACTGGGATTGCACATGTTGCATTTATGCTTAAGAATACATCTCGTACGATTACAGTTCAGAACAGGGTGAAAATGGTTGATTTGGAACAGTTTCAATGCAGCAGTCAGTAATCTTCTTAGAGAGAAATGCAAAGGAGAGAGCAGGGAAAGCACAGGGTGACACTGAAACCGTTCTTTGCTGCTTGAATCCACCCGATTCCACTTCAAAACAGTTTTAACACACCATCATTACAACATGTACTCTGAAAGAGTTAATTTGACTGCTGAGAAAAACTCCAGTTAAGGTAGCTTCAGACTGATGGTAAGAGCAGGCAGAGGGTTGTGTTTCAAGCAGGGCCCGGCAGGCTGACCCCTTGCTCAGCTCTGTTTTCCTGAGCATGAATTCAAGTGGTGTCACAGCCGAGGACTGAGCATCACACTGAGCCAGGGTAACAAAAGACAGCCGAAGTAACCAATTAGGTTGTGCCTCAGCACAGGTCCACTCGAACAGTGACTTAACCTGGATCAGAGGCTCAGTCTGTGACTCACTGCTGGGACTGACATGTGGCCTAACTGTGGGCAGCTCAGCTCTGTTTACCAAAGGTCTTGACACGTGTGAAGGCTGCAGGTGGTCAACTATAAATACATACAATGTCCTTTATTTGCCCTCCTCTGCTCTCAGTTATCAATAATGCTCCACTCCTATAGAACTACACACACTGCCTCTTCTGCAGTATACCTCATTGAAAATATAAACTATTATCTGTAGGGATGCGCCGATCAGACTTTTTTAGTCCCGATACCGATACTGATGCCTGGGCTTTGCGTATCTGTCGATACCGTTGTTGAATTAATAATAAACTCTATACCTTCCACCTTATACTTTCTTTCCACCATATGGAAGAGACTAAAGGCACCAGACTTTCCTAACTAAGACAAAATAATCAAAACAGTTTCCAAACATTGTAAACATGTAAAAAAATATTTGAATTCTTATTTATTTGTTATTAAAAAACAATTGTGCATCTAAATCTAAAACAGAATGTAATCAAACTTCTTAAATTAAAATAAAATGTAGTTGCAGGATGTGCTGCGACAGAGGAAACCCCCCCCCAAAAAAAAAAAAACTGGATCAGCCCGTGGATGTGATTTTGTCAATATTGGGGCTGATATCTGATCTTAATATCGGATCGGTGCACCCCTAATTATCAGTATAGTTTTGCTTTTGATTACGGTCAGTATCACCATTACCAACAGTTAACGCCTGAAGACCTCTTATGCCACAAGGTATGCTAGTAAAGGACACATTCATGATGGCAAGGTGGTGGAGGTGGAGACATTTTTTTTCAGCAGAAATGGAAAAAGAAAAAAAAAAAAAAGAAAAAAAAAATCATAAAAAGGACGTTCTGAAACCCTCATGATGAGCTGACCTGCCCTCAGGTAACAAGATATGTTAACAGTATAGGTTCTGAATGTCCTTGCTCTTTATTTGCACTTCTGCTCAATCCCTGTCTCTTGCCTAACAGGCAATGCTACACCTAAACAGCATTCTTTGTTAAGTCCTACATTATGTTTAAAGCTATGTCTAAGCTACCAGCCAGTGCTGCCACTGCCAGAAACAGGGAAATAGCTCTGGATAGTCCAGAAAATCCTATCACAAACACATTATGCCGCTTACTCCAGGATCATTCAACCTCTACAATTTAGTGTTTGTTTGTTTGAGGGTGTTTGAGCCTGGGCATAGGCTCCACGTTGAAATCCACATAACAGGAACATAAAACCAGATGAGGCAGTCTGATTACATGAAAATGATCCGACACCGATACAAACTGTACTGTGTCACAGCGTTGAAAACATCTGTGTCATTGCAAAAACACAGTGGATAAAGGTATAGTGTGTGAATCCAGAAATGATTAAGAGGCAGAGTTACTGACTGAAAAGCCAAACACCGGGGAGTGACTCAGATGAATCACTGACTCACATCGCAGAGGATGAAAGAGGCTCCTCCACACCAAATGGCTCATGCCCTGGTTAAGCAAATCTGCGAGTGTTGCACCACGATGTGCATTCATCCTTTTGCTAATCCATGAAAGGGAACAGTTTCTTGAGAGAATGGGTCATCATTATGATGACAGCTGACACTCCCTTTTTTGTCGTTAGGTTCTTCAATTTCTTTTTTCCCCCCCCTTTCTCTTTTTTGTTTAAATTGTACAAATCTCCTTTGTGTACTTTGCCAGCAACACTCTCAATGTTGTGCATCTATAAAGTATATATGATTCTGATGTGATGCAGTACATGCATGTGTTATGTCTATATGTTCTTGTGTCTGAGGACCCCCTTGAAGCAAGATAAGATATAAGATATAGAAGATATTGCATCTCAAGTGGTTAAATAAAATGACTTGGATATTAATAATGTTGACTCACAGTCTGAAGTAATATCGAATCAGCATTATATCAAACGGCTCCAGGGTGCGATGCCCAGAAATCTGTTAATGGGCAACTCAACATTTTCAATTGTCACAAGCAACAATGTGCCTCATATTCAGCAGGTCAGATTTTTAAAAAAATTAAAGGGTTTGACTTTGTCAGGTACTTTAAACATCAGCTGTATCCAACTTTATTTTCTAAACAATTGAGGTTATCACAATATGCTGTTGCATGTGCTGTAATTTAAATTGAAAAAAACAAACAGTTATCTACACCCTTATTTCTGTTTACAATCACATACATGATGTGTGAAGAAATCAAACAAAAATGTTTTCTTCAGGGTGAACCCAAGTTATATGCTGGTGCACCAGTGAAACTAGTGTTAAATGTTAGTCTGGGGCCTTTTACATGATGTGTTTTCAATTCATTATAATGTTCAATTCATAATGGTTCAACACATTAATGTTTGGAAAACCAAGGCAATCTGACCAAGTCTGGCCAGAAAATAAAGCCAAGCACTGGTTCTTTTCTGAACTGCACAACAAAAGGGGATAATCTAGCTTCGAATACTGTAACTTCTTCTCTTACGAAAAACTAAAAAGCTCTACTTTAAAATGACTTGCTAATTAAAAACCTTGCCTGCGACAGTGTCTGCTAAAGTCTTTATCAAAGCTTTTGAGCGCTTTAGCCCACAGTTGCCACAAAACCTAGACAAAACAGAGCAGAAGAGCACACATTAAAAGAGACTGGAGAGATTACTTTAAACATGGGATTAAGGGCAGGGACTGACAATGAACCACATCAACCCTACAACTAATAATCCCCTTTACACAACATTTTCTAAGGGTGGAAGTAGATTTTAAACAGGTTATCCAACCACCTTCTCCTTGCTCCTCCTGCAGCTAGCCTCATCTTCTCATTCTGCATGAGGTCTAGCAAACAATGCCTCTTTTCAGGTTGGGTCAGTGGAGAGGACCGAACCTCACACACTTTGTCTAGTCCTCTCACCAAGGCCAGAGGAAAGGGAGGTAAAGAGGAGACGAATCGGACTGAGACAGTGGCGTGACGCATGAAGATGACTTCAAAAGATGGTGAAACGTGCTGGGTGTGCAAGTGCTTTGCTTCATCTGTACTGTTAAAAGTAGAACACACTGTAAAGACTACAATGACCGACAGGCAGCCATCCCTTGACATGTATGTACTGTCTGCTCCTGCTTGAGATAACAAGTCAGCAGCTCTTCTTGTTCTTCCAAACACTCAGGTAGTAAGAATGCAAACTACAATTTTACAGAATCGAAAACAACAATATTATATGTTCAAAGGGCTACCACACCTTCGCAAACCTCAACTTCAAGGACTTTCTAACCAAGCTAATTCAAATTCAAGGACCAGACATGGCATAGTTTTAGACATGGAATCAAGGTTAAAAACTGTTACAACACTGAGAATTTTTATATTACAAAGTAGCAGGCCTCCGCTTGCTTGCCTAAACCTGCCCCATTCGACTTAATCACTCATGCACATGTGTGACTGTTGCACGTTCTTGAGGCTGGTGGCACGTGAAACAATGACGCAACGGCAGGAGACATACAGGCAGACAGTAAAACGTAGCCCATTAAATAACATTATGAAAAAATATCGAAAGGGACCTCAGTGCTGGTTCAAATATGAATTAATAAAATGTTTGAAAAATAAAAATGCAGCTGGCACTGAGTTTTGCTTTGAGATGTTGTATTTGGCAGGTGGAAGACAAAAAGAAAACGTGAGATGAAAACTAAGACAAAAAAAAACAAAAAACTACATGGGTGACACTGTTGATCTGCCCTGATCAGCAAACGATGCAGCAGATTAAACATGCCAAGTGACACAACAGCTGTGGAAGGGTCAACTCATGCCAACAGTGCTGGCTGGATGCATCACAAAATCTATGATCAATATTTAACCACATAAGCTTGACGATGGCCTGAAAACTGTTGCTCTGGTTAGTCATTGGGCTGTGTGATATGATAACGTGATGACAAATGTGACGCAAATCACACTCGATGACAATATTTTTCCTGTTTGTATGACGCTTTCCATTTTTACACATGACATGGACACAGACGCAGGAAATTTGCATGAAGGCAAGACAAACAAACGTGGGGAACAGTGAACGTGAAACACAACGGGGTAATTCTGAACAGAAGAAAGGACTTTGAACCAGAGGAGCAAGTTCTGTCCATATCATAGTTTGACATGGACCAGAAAACCGGTCCCCAGAACTGACTCAAACACCATCAAATTATTTTTACTACCTGTGCAAGAATAAAAACACAGCATGAGAGTCTACAGATGAAAAACACAAAAATACAATGAAGTGCTCAAAACAAAGCCCCGCTCAGATGCTGTTGTATTTTTGCAATCACAGCTAAGAAGTGTTTTCACTCTCATTTTATATATTTTTTTCATATGTTTAGTTGAAAATTTGCAAAAAAGGTTCTAAATTAAACAGGGGAAAATAATAATAATAAAGTATCTCTTATTTGATGGGTACAAAAAGTAATAATATATAGATCTTCCCATGTGGTCAAAATGTATTCATTGAATTCATAGAAAATGTGCCATGTCTTGATATGTATTGTTATCTGGGTATGAAATTACCTCTATGGGGACAGAAGACTTTCGTCATATCACACAGCCCTAGTTTGTTTCAGTGTCACCTCTTGCAGTGCTGACAAACAGCGATTCAGTAAGAGAGGGGGTGGAGTGTCAGACGGAACAAGTATAAAACATGTCAACATCCTCACTGCCACAGGCCTCTTATTCAGTGATAATAAAGGTGTTCTGCCAAACTCAAAATTATGCATAGTGACAGATTGTTTTAAGTCGCATCAACAGCCAGAAAGAAATTAGCAGGAGAAACAAGCCCAGAGGGTGAATTAAGGCTTCCGCGACCGTGTT
Organism: Spondyliosoma cantharus; assembly: GCA_900302685.1. Lineage (NCBI taxonomy): Eukaryota > Metazoa > Chordata > Actinopteri > Spariformes > Sparidae > Spondyliosoma > Spondyliosoma cantharus. Next base: position 10,224 of record OMLP01014506.1, read on the forward strand.
GTAGTTTTTCTGCATCACACGTTTGGAGCAGCCCACTGGTGTCATTTCTTTGCATCTTTCATCCATTTTAGTCTTTACAGCCTTTCCCCTTTCTAATAAAAGGTGCATGAAACTTGTTATGTGGGTGCGCACTTAGTCAGAGCTCAGGCAGAGCTGTACAAGATGAATGAATATGAGTGAATGAAAATGGGATGTCATCGTGACAGCCACGCCATCTGCTCTGTAATTTAGCCGCTTTTACACTTCTGACTGGCATTCAAATCTCAACAAGAACAGATTTTCCTCCATGTTGCGCTGCTGCATCAGTAAAATGCATGCATTACTTAGCATTTCAATAGCCTGCAAACATCAGATAATGAGCAGCAGGTCTGACATTTCACTTGCGCAACTGACGAATATGACTTAATATGACATGCATGCATGGGATGTCATAGATATACATTTCAATGCCGGTTAAAACAGAGATTTAAAGCCAGTTAATGACAAACTCTTTCTGCAACAGTCTTGAACACAATAGGCAAGAGTTACATTGAGTTATCAGGCTATGAAGACAAACTCAACCTATTGGTACAGAGAAAAACTAACATTTACTTGATAAAGCCTCGAGTGAAAAGGGATGAAAGATGGAGTCTGGCTCTATGCAGGATTGCAGTATTACGGCACTGCACCGTTCCCAATTTAACACAAAAACAGCGACAGCAGGAAGGCAGCAGCATCAACTGTATGAAGACTCCTGGAGGAGGTTCTTGTAGATGTGTGTGAAGAATGATTACCGATCATGGCATTTTGTTAACACTGACTCATGAAAGGCTTGAAGCAAAGTGACACTTAAACACCGACTCTCTATTGTAAATGTAGAAATCATAGATCATAACAAAAAACTAAATAAACCCACAGACCTCAACTACAGCAACTATCCAATATCTTACAGACAAATATCTCAGGACAACATATCAATCTATGACTGCTGCTGCCTGAGGTCTATCTTTGTAGAGGGTGAGTGTATTGAGAGCTTACAAGCTGTGCGTGTATTACACTGCAGTATTGTCAGAATGAGGTGTTGGCAGGTGTTGCGCTACAATGTATGATAGTGCAGCTGTTGGTAATGTTGCTTGTTATCTGTGTGCTTTAGACATGACTGTGGCAACTTTAGAGTACATTATTTATGTACCTGCAGGTCAGAATATAAACAAGTCAATGCTCACACACTCTTCCGGGAGAGGCAATTTGCACATGTTGAATTTTAGAACCAACTTGATGTGGAAAAATATATTGCTCTTGCTGCGAGTAATATAAAAATATCCTAGAGAGTTCTTTATTCATCAATTTTAAGCCACAAAACTTCTTTCTTTGCATAGTTTTGGCTGCCGTGTTATTGCTGAGTAATGCCATTTTCAGAATGTCACTGCTGGGGATGTTGCAATATCGGCAGGAAGGCACTTTTGGGTAAACAACAGCTCAACAATCCTCCTCAACACATGGAGAAATTTGCCAAGGTTTGGATGCTGACACTGTGTACGAGTGTAGCAGGTAGCAATTAGTTCATAAATAATCACCCGTCTTCCACAGCGACCCCACATTCAAATTGATTACCTATGAGAAGAGCGGTTTAAACCTGTCATACAAAGACAAGGACGTGAGGCACAGAATAGTATAATATATAATAGTATAATAATATAAGATTTAAACTATGGGCGTGGAAGATTTAGATAGATAAGATCCTGTACAGATCCACATGGATATTTTCTTAAAACAAACCTTTTCCTCAGCATTGTGTCTTTTTTTGGTCACAGGAAAACAGACCTTTTTCAAAACTCCTTCCAGGGTGAAAACATACAGGAACTTGGTTTCTGTCTGTCCAGACATAGAAAGCTGAGATTTTTGGAAAGAGTGATACAAATACCAGCCTTCACTTCCTAAATGGACCTTCCTTATCCACGAGTGTTTGAGTTTTTTCATTGAGGGAGTGGATGTTACACTGTCTATATTAAGAAAGACAAATGGACTTTGATAAAACAATGATGATAAAGTGAAACAAAAAAAGGCTGTCAACAAGGTTTTAATAAAAAATAACATTCCTCAGGAGGGTTCTGTAAAGAGCAGTCAGATTCCTTGCCCCGTTCATAGTATTTTCTGTAACCAAGCAACAGATCAGACAGTGTCCAACCTCCTTCCTGTTTACACCAGAATGCACATGCCCGGTGTATGTAGAAGGCCATGTGATCCTTTTGTTTTGAGATCCTGTTAACCCAAAATGTCTGCGTACGTATGGATGAGGCCTAAGACATATCATGGAGATACTATAAACCCTGGCATTGTGACCATATTAAGAACGCCCACAACCAGCCAATAATAACAACAACAACATGATAATAATATCAATAACACTAATGTTGTGGAAATAAGGGAAATCCCAACGAACCAGCCCTTTGAATGCCACACTAAATTTTCAAATAGAAAATCTGAAAACCATCAGTTCTTCAAACCACTCTATGGTATCTTAGAGATGCCTCAGAAAGACTGGTGCATTAACATCAAATTTTATCATCAGCCAAAGTTCCTGGACAGGAACAGGCTACTACACTGTCTACTACATAACAATATAAAGATATACGGACAGAACAAGAAGTTGTTAAGAACAAGGCAGCCGTGTGACATCTTCAGAGGTTTAGAAGTATTTTCCTGCCATGCCAGACATGGTCAATGTTTGGCACATTATGGAGCCAAAGCATAATAAATGAAATCGTGTTGCCAGTTGCATGAGAGGCTGGGGAAACATTTGGCTGACCAGGTCTCTGTGACACTAGTACCTTAAGATCAAGCAATGTTGACACAGCACATGACACATATGCCAAAAAGTACATCATTAAATTCAGAACAGCTTTGCCAGCATCTTTTTTGCAGCCGTCGAAGGCAGCCACTTTAAGATATGGTACTGATGTGTCATGTTGGAGGAAAAATAACTAGTTTGCAGCTGACATCAGTGTTTGCATAATCACATGTCTTGTTTGAAAAAGTGTGTGTGTGTATGTGTTTTTCAGGTGATGTTTGAGCTTCCAAATACTCTCTTGAAAATTCAAATTTCTACTTTCCAGCTCTGACATCTGAATATTGAAATGCATGTTCGCAGCTAACTTTTGATTCAGCAGGCCAACTTTGATGATAGAAATAAATTATTTTGATAGGGTATGATCATAGAAAAAACTGCACTAGATTGAAAGCGGGGGTTGGGGAGAGAGAGTGAGAGAAATATTTTCTTACCCCTTGGTTTCCATTAAACCTGATCAACGGTCGTGATGACAGGACCTAGAAAAGACAAAAACAGCATTGTTAAATAAGTGACCATTAACGCATTAAAATATTCATTTATGTAAACTTCTTGTGAAGATCTCATCAGTTCCCATAAGTAACTGCTCAGATATCCGTTTAAATATGAGCAATTAATAAGACCAAAGAGACAATGGAAGTGCTAATAATCGCTGAAAGCAGTAAATCATCTTTTAAAGGCATGCACCAATTTCAGAAATATCAATTCATAGACGGTTATGGGTTAAATCCACCATCATTTAAGAGTTGAGTTTCTTTTATTCTTCCTTTGTTTTCAGCTTTGGGAAAGAAGACTAGGTACTTTACATACAATCAGTATAACACAGGCTGACGGAAAAAAGATTTGCATAAAACTTTGTTTCAAGGAGAGGTTAGCCACAGAGAAACCACTATTTAAATATCATTTTCTCTTCAAAGCTGAGATTACAGTACAGTTTTAAATTAGCATTAGATCAATTACAATCATGAGCTCAAATATTCCTCTGTATTAGCACAGTATACACCATTTCTTCAGGGTGAGCCTACTACCAGGAACTATTTGTTTTTGTCATCAAAAATTCAAAAGGCAAAGTTTGATTAAGTCCTGTTCAAGATCACATTATTTATACAGTATACACATTTAATTTAATTAACAGAAAATCTCATATGAAATCAATCAAGTAAAAGTATATCTAATTAGTAAGGTTTTTTCAGATTAAAATGGACCATTTGAAAATCTAAAAAGGAGTAGAATGTGTGAGCTTCAGCCTTAATCAATTTCCTCTGCAAAACAGTTAGCATGTCTGCTACCATCTGACAGAAACAGAGATGGACTGTGTGTGTGTTGTTGTCCAGTCAGCCAGTCACCCAATAGCTGGAGCTCACCAGACATTTTTCAAATATTTTGGACACAGAAGCTCCCAAATAAGGCTCAAATCAGTCTGGTCATCATGTGAGGAAGAAATTCAGTCATTATGACAAATCTGCTGCAACTATAAGTTAATCAACAACAGAAAAATAATCTAAATATTTTAGAGCAACTTTTCAAGCAAATATGTTGCAATTTCCCCAGTTTCAGCTTCTCAGTTCTGAGGATTTGCAAATTATTTTGGTCTTGCATGTCTCTTGGATAGTTGACTGGACAAAACAAAGAGCTTTAATAGTCACTTTAGACTTAAATTATGGCAGTCATTTTTGATGAATTTGTTTTTATTTTCACATCGAGGAGTTATTGTTTAAAGTCGCCAGAAAACGCCTGAAAAACTATAAGGAGGGACGGGCACTTTTTATACTGTGGATAGCGCATATGCTAGTATGGTGACCTTTTTCATATCATAAATGAAGATTAGGTAGAATAATGACATCATGCAACAGTGGGTTATTTCAGTTTTGGAGATACAGGAAAAGAGGAAGAGCTGAAGAGAGTTTCTACTTCACTTTCAGTTGCATTCAGCTGTTTCAGTATCACATCCAGATTCCTGGAGGTTTCTCAGTACCATTGTTGTATCATTCGGTTTCTTATAAATTCTACATTTAACAGAAGGTCCACCATCACAAATCAAGCAAATCAAAGAGACAGCAGTACTCTCATAGATTACACAGGCCAGTGATACAAGAGGACTGTGAAAACAAATTTAAAGTGGTAACCAGAACCAAAGGCATGATTACCAGTGGTCCGATTCTTGTTGACTCCAGCAATTGGACAAACACTATGTTTTTAACCTCTGGGCTTTTACAATATAAAGCTGATGCGCTGATGAGAATAGCACATCAGGACAAACAGGAACACTGAGCAACATGCAGAAAGCTCTAAGCCAAAATAATCGGTCTTTGGAGAGTCAACTGTAGAGTTTGTTTTGATGTCAAACTCAAGAATATGATTTGTTTTCAAAAACATTCTATCGGGAAATTCTACCGACACAGAGACAAACTGTGAACTATGGTAGGAATAATTCATTTCACCGACTGGTGGAATTAAACATTCATGAGCATCAAAAGGAGAAGCTACTTTGACATTTCATCCTTCATGCTGCTTTAGTGGATCAATGTGATCAAATGCACAACCTAAAAGTTCAAGGGAGGGCAAGCTCTTTAAAAGACACAACGTACTTTGTATTCCTGTCTGATCTTGACCCAGAGTATGGAGAATGCATACAAAAATTGTGAGCTTCTGTCCTCTGTTTAACCGCACTTACAGTGTATCCTTCAATTTTTCGAGATTCAAGTCCAAATCAGTGTCTGGTTTCATTTCTACTATGTTAAAACAGGAAACTTTGGTTCTTAATTCCCTGAAATTATGTAGATGTACCATACATTTTAAGTACAGTTGTTCGGAGAATACTGCATCTCTGACATGAACAAAAATCCTTTGCTCAATTCAAAATTCATGCTTAAACCTTACTGAGAGACATTTGGAGATTGTAGCTGCTAAAAACAATTACCAAGTCTGTTGTAAGATTTATTTACATGGCTCACTCACCATCCACTCCATATACTTCTAATTCAGCGATTCAGGAACAGTTTCAATTGGGACTTTATTGTCATTGCTACCAAATGCTATAAATTGCACATGGTAGGCTTTACACCTGCATGTTGCAATGCTCGCTGCAGTGTTTAGCTAAAAGGACCACTGCACAGTGGTCACAGAGCCTCTAGTGTGGCTGTCGACTGTTAGTCTTGCGATACATAAGACATTACCAATTATAATTTTGGGAACAATATCAGAATTTTAAGAAATGGTGAACTCTGGAATAGCAAAATCACCTTTCTTAATCCTCAAGGAAAAAAAAAAAAGAGAAAGCCACCATCTTATTTATCAGCCAACAGTACAATACTGTGTCACTTTGTCCTGAGCTCTAAACACTCACAGCCTATCCGGGATCAGCAGACCTTTCATGGAGCCACGCTCCCTGGTCTACCCCTGCAATGTTTAACACAGCACCAGTTTTAGCACTCCCACCCTATGCCCCC
>OMLP01014508.1:0-46127 GCA_900302685.1 Spondyliosoma cantharus
GGAGCCAATGAGGGAAGGAAAACATGCGGGAGAAGTTTAGGGGGGAGAAGTTTTGCCATGTTGTGGCTGTTGTTGTCTCCTCTGACCACAGATAAAGGCACATGCACTGCTGATGCGACGACACTGCTCGTACGACTGCTGCAAATGTGTAACCAGAAGGACTAACAGGAGGCACGCAGAGGACTTTTGATTATCTGTTGTGGGAACAGCGACAGTGGGAGCAGGGAAAGGAGCAGGATACTGCTGCTTTTTTTTTTTTTTTTAGGAGCCACACAATAAGGTAAGAGGTTCAAGCTTGTGGGGCTGATGCACAATCTAGATGAAAAGCTTCAAATGAGCAGAGTTAAAGAAACTGTGTGTGGTCCAAGCGGAGTCAACAGAGAAATGGACGGGGCGCAAGTGAAGACAGAGGTGGAGGGGAAGAAGGAGACGGCAGGGGAAGAGGCGGTGCACCTCCGGAGAGAGATTGGCCTGCTGCCCGCCGTGTCCTTCATCATCGGCACGGTGGTGGGCAGCGGGATCTTCATCGCGCCCAAGGGAGTCCTGATGAACAGTGGCAGCGTGGGGCTCTCTCTGGTGGTCTGGGGCCTGTGTGGGGTCCTCTCTATGTTTGGTAAGAAGTTTTTTACTAGGTTGCTATATTGGTTTTGTGTGTGTGTATTTTTTTGCATATGGTCAAGATTGATTGAATTGTATCATTAAACACCAGGGCTGTGTAACAAGATGAAGTTTGTAGACACAAAATGACACAAATAAAACAAAAAAGAAATGAATAAAAGAGAAACAGTGGTAGAATAATATAGGAAAGACATCATCGCATTCAGTAACAATATCTCTTTTAAAATCTATGCAACTCACTTTTTTTGTTTTTACTGTCTTTTAGTGCATTTTTCAGTAAATATATATATTTTTTAGACTGTTAATTTTAATATTTAATCACTGAAATGTGTATATTTATTCAAGACCCCATATAAACAAGCCTCATCCAATATTAAAGTCGCTAAAAGTTGTCCACAAGACACACAGTAACAGCCTGCAGCTAGCGACTCCGTGAGCCTTTAGCTTTGTGCCGAATGCTAACAACGGCATGCTAACATGAGGGGAAACGAAAACAGACCGACAATAGGGCTGTTACAGGTAGATTTGGTTTATTAAAGGAAACGTCAGATACGTTAAATATCTTCAAACGCTACAGTCACGGCTAAAATGACAAATTTACCAATTTCATACATGCAGCGTGTCTTTTTCAAATTTTGTGGTACCGACCAACCAACAGCCTGACGATACCATCCAAAGAACAATGTATCCAGCGTGGTCACATATGTAATTAGAACAATTATGTTACATCTCTTTTTTCCCTGGTCTGCTCCCTGTTCCTTTAGGGGCCCTGTGCTATGCTGAACTGGGCACCAGTTTTTCAAAGTCTGGGGGCCACTACACTTATCTGCTGGAGACACTGGGGCCACTGCCTGCCTTCTTACGGCTCTGGGTTGAATTCTTATTCATCAGGTTTGTCATTTTTCCAGTTTGTCCCGTTTTTTTCCTGACTTTAACTCAAATCACGCCACATAACAAGCATGCTTTCCATTTCCAGGCCAGCTGTTTCTTCCTATGTGTCGCTGGCTTTCGGCCGATATGTGGTGGAGTCGTTCTTTGCGCCGTGTGAGGCTCCCGCGGTGCTTATCAAACTGGTCAGCATCCTCGGAGTGAGTGAGTGGTTTTATGGCTCCACGTTAACATAATCACACGGCGGCCATTTTCCTCCGACATCAGGCTCAGGGTGGGGAGCTCAAATCTGACAGATTCTTATCATTTCACCACTTCCTGATTAATCACCGACTTAAAAAGCAGTGCATAATGAAAACCTGAAGGGATATTGGGCCATATTTTAGGTCAAAATAACTTATTTTGTGACCCGTTTGCTTTTGTTAGACAACAGCTAATGTTAGCATTTAACCACTTCCTAGCTAACGTTACTGTTGACACATGTTTCAAGCTTGGAAAAAAAGTTAAATAAATACTAAAATATCAACACACATTTATTTAAACCTAGAATTGAAATGCACTGGATGTAATTTAACGGTAATGTTAGCTAGGAAGTGGTTGGACGATAACGTTAGCTATTTGCTTATCAAATACGTCGTTTTGAATTTGCTTTGCTTTAAAAACAACAGACAATGGAAAAACTTGAGGGACATCTGGAAACATTTTCCGGTAAAACAACATATTCGATAACCCTTTAGCTCCTGTAAGACAACAGCTAACGTTAGCACTTCCTCGCTAACATTGTAGTTTGATGGCGTTACACGATATGATAAGAAAGGCGGACATCTTGGGTGGCTAAATGCTAAATGTGGCTAAATGCTAACGTTAGCTAATTTGAAACCTGGAACAATCTAATAACATTATCCCCTAATTTGAGCTCCCCACCCCGAGTGTGATGTCAAAGGAAAATGGAGTACTCCATGCGTCCATGTAGTGCAAGATATAGATTCACAAACTTTTCCTTTACCAGCTGTTTATGTTTTTGTCTGTGTAGCGTTAGTCGTGGCGATCAACTCCTGGAGTGTGAGCACGGCCTCTCGCACTCAGGTCACCCTCACCTTCATCAAGATGTTCGCTCTGGTCCTCATCATCATCCCCGGTGTCATCGCGCTGGCCCAAGGTGGGAGGGAGGGAGTGTTACACCCTGAAGATAAATTCCAGCTGTTAGGTTCTTTGCATTTCATCGATAACGCTCAGCGACTCCTGCCTCTCTGCACTTTTTTTTCTCCCTTCCAGGAAAAACAGAGAATTTCCAGAATGGTTTCGAGGTCGCCTCATTAACATTGGATAGGTTGCCGCTGGCCTTCTACAACGGCCTGTATGCCTACGGCGGATGGTAAGCAAGCATTTATCACAGTGCGGCTTAAAAGCTCCCCTCCAGCTTCAGTCGGCAGTCAACATTCCCAGAGCGTAACGCCGGATAAAGTCGGTCGCCCCTGCGGATCGCTGCTGCGGTCACGTTGAAAAAAATCTATTTTTAAATCCCGAGAGTCACTTAATGATCCCTGAGCTCTCCTCCAGTCATTTCTGGATAAGCAGAATCTGATGATGCGTCAGGTGTTTATTCCTCCAGGAGTTCTGGCTCTGCACCCAACCCTGTCCCCTGTAGCTAATTCAAAACTCTTGGATTGTCTTTTCATTCTTCCTTTTAGGTTTTATCTCAACTTTGTCACGGAAGAGGTCATAAACCCAAACAGGTATTTTACATTTGACATTCTGCTCCACAGTCATGCTGCGTTGCTTTGAAAGCACTTTCATCTCTCTCTCTCTGTGTGCATCCTGTTTTATCAGAACCATCCCACTGGCAATAATCTGCTCCATGGTGACAGTGACAGTCTTTTATGTGCTTGTGAATATGGCCTATTACACCATGATGACCCCCGCTGAGCTGCTGATGTCTGAGGCCGTTGCTGTGGTCAGTCTTCCCCCCGCATTTTAGAGGACGCTCTTTGCAAAATGGATTGTGTGACGGCATGTGCAAATGTTGCCGTAATCCTTGTGTCTCCGCAGACGTTTGCAAATCGCGCTCTGCAGGGAGTGGCGTCTTTGATTCCGATCCTCGTGGCTCTATCCTGCCTCGGGGCGCTGAATGGTGGCTTCTTTGCTGTACCCAGGTAACCTGGGCACAGATATGTTATACCCGTCACTCATGTTCGTGCTTTAGAGAGACAATGCGCAGGAGCTTTTTGATAAAAATGCCTAAAAACAACTAGATCTTTGCTGTGTATTTTGCACAACCCAGAGAAAACTACAAGCTCAATCAAGATAATTTTGTTTAGTCGCCTTTTGCAAGGAGAGAGTCAAAGAGTGTGAAGATCAGGGCAGAATCTGATGTTACTCTGGGTGCTTATTCCTCCGGAAGCTCTGGCTCTCTACTTTGCAAAGGTCACCAGAGAGCTCTGTGACGGCAGCAATCGCACGTTTAAAATCAGCTAAGAATGACGACTAGCGCCCTGACTGTAAGTCTGTAACGCTGTTTGCGTTGCAGGATGCTGTTCGTGGGAGCCAGGGAGGGTCACTGGCCTCCCATCTTTTCCATGATTCACGTCCGCAGACAAACACCTCTGCCTGCTGTGCTGTTACTGGTAAAGTACTTTCTACATACTATAAACCAGCGAATCTAATTAATCTCAATCGCAATCCACAATCTAAATTGCACACTTTTTTTCTCTTCAGTTCTGAAATGCTCTGTAGACTGTAGTCAGACGTAATCATCACTTTATTTCTCCATTTGCACCGTTAAAAAACAATAATGCATTGAAGGCAGTTCTGTTTTTCAGTAGCCACCATGTTCCACCAATCAGCAAAGCATCGGGCTCATGTAGGCAAGAAAAACAATGAATGAACTGCACATGTAAAGGGAGCTTTACTCTTCACTACATCACCGCATGAATGTGTCATCATTCGCTGTATCGTCTGTCTCCAGTACCCCTTGGTGGTGTTGATGATACTCACCGGAGAGATCTACCAGCTCATCAACTTTGCCTCCTTCTCTCGCTGGTTCTTCATCGCCTTGGCGACCCTGGGGATGCTCATCCACCGATATCGCTTCCCCCTCCACCCGAGACCTTTCAAGGTTGGCGCGTCCGTGCCATTCTCCATCCTTGCACTAAATCCGACCGAGCTTTTATTTGACTCTGCTCTTTTCTTTCTGACAACCCGAAGGTGCCCGTGGTCATCGCCGTCACCTTCACCGTGGTTTGCTTCTTCATCGTGGGCCTGTCTCTGTACTCGGACCCCTGGAACACGGGGAGGAGCTGTATTCTCACGCTGACCGGGGTTCCTGTTTACTATCTGACCGTCTACCGCTACCGCCTGCCCCATAAATGGAGGGAAATCTTCTGTAAGTTGCACCGAAGCACTTCGTAATTGAGCATATCCATTTTGTTGGGAACAGATATTGTTCCATTTTCAATATAAATTAATCTGTGAAATAGAGAAATGAGTGGCTTGGTTGTAACACAGAGTAGGAAACAGACTTTTTACACAAGAATCAGTCCAAGACAAAAACTCTGCTGCTTACAATTGTTTTCAACTTTGTATTGGCTCAGTCACCCCGTGGCTTACTAAACCCCACTCTGGATGCGTAATTCCAACTTTGTCAGGAATGAAAAGCCTTCTCAACTTTCATAACTCTGACTCTCTTCCATATCTCCAGATTACATCAGCACGCAGCTGCAGATCCTCTTAGAAGTGGCTCAACAGGAAGTCCAGACATACTGAGGACCCCAAAGACTGCCTTCTCCTGACAGACCTCCTGGATGCCAACCTTAACAAGCCCTAGAGCTTTATTTCATTAGAGATTAAAGGAGCAGTTTGTAGGATATGGTCATGCACAGATCACGCACTGTGTTGCAGAGAGTTTTTCTGAAGTTAGCAGTCGCCTCGAGCGCGCCCGCTTGCTAACCCTGAAGTCATAGTCCTGGTCAGAGCTGCTGTAAATCACATCCGTACTGTATCCCCTTGTCGTCAAACTGTCCTCAGTCTGTCTTCGGGGCTGCGTTCAGTACCAGTTTGGTGTCCAGCTGTGCTCCCTCTCAGGCTGCCAAATCCAGTCGAGCTGAGCCCCGTTGCCCTTGGTGACACTCCCCCCCTCCCCTCGAGGCACAGTTAAGAACCACTGGCTACACAGCTAACCGAGCCATGAGCTAATTAACTAACAGAAGCTAGAGAGAGCCGAGGATAGCCAGCAAAGGGCAGCAGTTGTCGTTGGCATTGGAGATGTGCTGTCCCAGATGTTCTGGCCATATTCTACAAATAACGACTTCACTCCTTTGTGTTCCAAGTTTCCATTCTGATACTAAGATGCTACGTTGAGAAACAACTTTTGTATTAACAGCTGACTTCTGTTGTAGATTTCTACTTGAAAACTAGGACTTTAAAGAGAGTCGGGTTAGTTGCTTATGTTGCTCCAGTGTCGGCTTTGAACCTCTGTAGAAAGAGGCACCGCTCTCTGTCGCAGTGATTTGTATTTACATCAGAAGTTTTGCTGCTGCATGAGTCTTTTTTTTTGCTTGTTTTTTTTACCGAGTTCTGTAAGAACCAATAAATTCATTCATTTCTGAGACAATCAATGAAAGGTTTCCACTTTTATTCAAATATAAATAAAGGCAACAGGGTTTCAACACTCAAGCACTGAAGCTGGTGTTGTACAAATTGTCTACACTGATTAAAGGGGAACTCCACCTATTCACATATTACAGCGTGTTTACTAGTGCGTGTATGAAAAAAAAAAAAAGGAACATGAAGCCTTTTGTAGCTCCCGAGGAGGCTGCACGTAACCTGATAAATTGCCCTCAAGGCGACTACGTTGCATTGTGGGTAATGTAGGCACCAAGTTTTTTTTTTTTTTTTTTGGGGGGGGGGGAGCACTCCAATGACAGTTAAAAACGAATGATCAGAATCCATAGCCAGAGATACCACACATTCTTCTTCCTTTACAAAACCTGGCACCTACATTACCCACAATGCAACTCAGCCACTCAGTGACATCATTGGAAGCAATTGATCAGGTCACATGCAGCTTCCTCTGGAGCCACAAAAGGCTTTAAAACCACTTTTTTTTTCCCACATCCCCAAGACCCTTAGGAACACTTAAATGTGTAAAATTGGCAGAGATTCCCTTTAAATGTGAGCTACATGCCAAATCAAAGCGTATTTACAGTCAACTACACGACTAAATAAAAAGCCCCATATGTTGCACGAGGCACCAACACCGACAGATTTATTGTACAGTCGTAGAGAAAAAAACAAACAAAAAAACACCAACTTTAGAAAACATTTCACTCCTACGTGTCGCTCAGCTGTGCACAGATCAACTCACCGCAACTCGCACGGAAACGCCCATGCTCGCAGACCTGAAGGAATTATTAAAGCCGTACATTATTGTGGCATTTTCAACACAAAAACAGGTGCACGTCCCATTCTACCCTCTTAAAAGATGGCGCCGTAAAACACCGCTCTGCTTAGAACTAAACACTTATTCTCTCTATGTTCTATTCGTGCTGAACAGAAAAATACAAAGTCCTGCATCTTTATTGAAAACTAACACAACCTCTTCTAGTCCGACACAAAACACGACGCATTTTGTCCCCAAAGATATGGTGTTGACATGAGGCGTCGCTGCATGCACAATGTCCCTCTTTGCAGGTACAAAGTGCTGATACTGGCGTATGGAAGAACAATTACTAAAAGACAGAAGGTGAAGACAATTCTACGATTAATCCACAGAGACAATCTTACCGCTGTTAGTGCTATTTGTATTACTTTGCCATTGTTTATTGCTAAATATCCTGCATCACAATCTAAAAGAGAGTACTAGACAACTCCAGGAGGCACAGAAGCGTCTCGCTGGCCCATCGGGCAATATACGGTCTTTCCATTTTCATATGTAGAAGCTAAATTATATATTAATATGTGCAAATCAACTTACATATACACTTAGACACATTTCTCTTCTCTAGCAATTCCTTCGAGAGTACAGACGGATGTGAGAGGAAGGATACATGTTGAAATAAAACAGGATCGCGTGTAAAGTTTCCACATGGATAGAAAGAAAAAAAGGTAAAAGAGGCAGTTGGCCGTCGTGAAAAAGTAAGCCAGAGGTGGCGAGAAAAATAAAATAAAATTGAGCAGCCTTTGAGTTTGACCTGGTAAAATTAAAGTGTCTCCGTCTCGTTACATTTTTTTCCTCTTCAATTTTAGTCCCCGGGGTGGCCAGAAACATCCAGAGGAGAGCAAAGCAGACGCAAAAGAAAGCCAGTGATCTTTAAATAAAACATTTTGGCAGCATTAAAGCTATAAGAAAGGTTCAGATGAATGACCACAGCAGCCGAATGGAAAGCCGAAACTCGCTAATTCAATCACTGTAAAAGCACCGTTTTACTTTGGTATGGAAATCTTTAAAACTTTACGGATTTTACCTTTAATCCATATACGAAACAGTTTGTGGATTTGATTTCTGATTGGCACAACCAAATCATCTCCAGTGTTGATGATATTCTAAGAGTATGCTTTATATTCTCTGTGAAACATTGTCCGTGTATCTCTGACCAAGTTAATATGAATCCACAATATAATGTCCAAAATCTTCCCCAAATTTGTTTTCTTAAAAAAAAAGGTGCAATATGTAATTGACTGCAAAATTCAAGTCAAAGCAATTAGTCAACAGGGTAACTGCTAATTGTAGCTGCCATTAGATAGTTAGCTCAGTTAGCTGTGCAGCTAGCTGGATCTTTGGACTGGGAGCTCTGGGACCAGGGGAGTATTATTGTTTACACTGCTAGTACGGGAGTTTTGGAGCAGGACATTTCGGGGGCTATCTGTATAGCACATATACGTAGATGTGTATGTATGTAACACAATACGTAGACATCATAATGTCAAAACTGCTACTTATTTGCACTCTGTTGGTAATTTTAGTTCAACCTTTTAACGTTTTCAATGAGATATTCTTGCATATTACAAAGTTTTGCTAACTTTTCCTACATTTGCGTCTGCTTTGCCGTTTCTGCCAGGGGTTTCCAAAGTGTAGTGTTAATGAAATCAGTTGACACGTCCCATGTGAAAAAAATGTAACGACTTTTGGCCCTCGGGCTACTTAAACTGAGGGATGAACTCAGACCAGCTGATGTTAGCTGTGCCCAAGTCCTCGTCATCCAGACCAGAGAAGCTAATGTCCACCAGTATCTTGCTCAGGCTGTCATTCATCGTGTCCAGCACCAGGCCCTCTGTGATCGAGCGGTTAGCCAGCGTGGCGCCTCCCGCCTGAAGCAGCTCTCTGGAGCAGCTGCTCCTCAAGTTATCCACGGGGGAGTCTGATGGTCCGGCCGTCCTGGAGGGGGCGGAAGTGAGCAGCTCTCTGGGGGAGCTGAACAGAGGCCAGTCTTTAAAGGGAGTGCTGTTGAAGCTGAAGGTGGTGTAGTCGTGCCGCGGCGTGACGGCAGGACCACCTGGTGTGCGAATGGGGCTGAAGTCCAGAAGGTCGTGGCTCCCTTTGCCCACGGGGGTCACTTTCCACAGCTCGGGAAAGACACTGGTTGGGGGCTTGCTGGGCGTGGAGGAGGTCAGGTGGCTGCTGCCTTTTATGGGGGTCTTGAAGGAGAACTCCCGGTCGGGGCTGTGTTGCTCCTGCTTGGGGTCGTCCAGCTCCGTGTCTCGCATGTCCTGGAAAGTGGACACATCGGAGGCGACGCCAGAGTCAAAGAAAGTGTTATCAGGGCAGAGGAGCACGGGCTCCTCGTGCGCGGAGTGAACCAGGCGCTGTTTGCGCCGAGAGCTGCTGGCTTGTCTCTGCGGAAGGGATTTAGGAGCTGGGCTTTTAATTGGAACGCGAACCGGCTCCTCCTTCACCTCCATCTTGACGTCTGGACTCTTCTGAGGATACATCACCACTGTTGGGACGTCACTTTGGGTCACCTGTGAGACATACAACCACGCGCTTTAAAAATCCACCACTAACTGCAGGGTTTGAACAGCTTTTTAAGAGTAGGATTCGAGCACTTTTCAAGCAGTCTCAGGGTTCCTAAACCAAACAACTTCCAGACTCTCACACCCTTTTATCATCATTAAATGCATCTGTGAAAGATGCATTTCACAGAATTCCTTTATACCTGCAGCAGTCGACGTAGGTTATATTGTCACTTGGTTTATTTTACCAGCTCAATCTCTGTCACCGTCCTTCATACTCACACGCTGACACAAAATATTAGCCAATCCTGAGCGATATTTCTTCCCACATGACTTTGATGGTGAAAATTTTAATATGTCAAATCACCAGGAGCACAATCAACAGTGTGCGATTTCATTCGTCCATAATTTGGCCTGACACCGGGCGCCGAGTCGCTCAGTTGGTAGAGCGGGCGTCCCGTGTGCAGAGGATTTGTCCTCGCTGCAGCAGCCCCGGGTTCGAGTCCCGGCCCGGGGCTCTTTGCTGCGTGTCACTCCCCCCTCCCTTTCATCCCGTTTTCCCGTCGTCTCTGAAGCTGTCCTGTCAATAAAGCCGTATAAGGCAAAATAAATAAATAATTTGGCCTGACAATGTCTTTACCTTCGGAGCTATCCGCACTCTCTTGGCTCCCCGCGAAGTGTTCGGTTTCTGTGGAGCGCAGGAGGTAAACTGGGCCGACGAGGACGGCAGGTAGACGGAGGAGGCGACGGGGAGCTGGATCGGAACCAAGTACGACTCTGTTCGTGGGAGGAGAGGTTTCATCCTTCTCTCTGAGCGAAGAGAAGACAACAACAGCAACTCAGAGCAGAGCATCTTCATGAGTCGTTTTCAGACCGGAAACGATCAAAGATTGAACTCTTTCAAAAAACCTTCTGCTCGTGTTAACTCACCAGAGCCGGTTGGCGTCTTTCTTGGATCAGGATGCATCCTCTTTTGTTGCTGTGGAAAGTAAACACTGTTTAATTAACATCTGCTTTCCTCTCTTATTCCTGACTACACTTTAGTGACAACTGTGTTCTCTCCAAGCTAGAAGTCAGAGTTAGACCTCTTCTAACACATTATGCAGGAGGGAATGTGTATTACATTCATTGTAGAACAAGGCAAGTGGAATCAAAGAAGACTAGTCTTTGAGTGCGGCTTCAGTCTCCCTGCTGCGCAACGCTTCCTGTAACAAAGAAAAGCTTTCCCTAGACTTCACTCCTCCAGCAGCAGCTGCACTCGCTGGATAAAAGGGTCTGGTGACAAAAAAAAAAAAAAAAAATAGGGGCCTGTGAAAAGCGATGATTTTCTGACTTTCTGTCCCTTTTCCGTTCTGAAGAGTGTCCCTAGACAAATGAGAAGAAGAAGGGCAAATCCATCTTACTTGGTTGGAATGTAAAAGCATTGGCACCAGAACAGGAGCAGTCATTGGGTCACAACCAGGCTGTAGAGGAAGACGTGGAATGAAAGGGAAGAAATGAAGATTGGAAAACAAAACTCCACACATACATACATACATACATACGAGGAACATGGTTACTTCAGAAAGGAGAATACCAGCATTAGGGTTTTCCCCTCAAATATTTGTCTCGTCTGTGTTGAACATCCCACAAATCAGCATTCATCACGTGACAACACCATGGTTGAGAGTAATGACACCAAACATACGGGAAAAATATTCTATTCAGTTTAATGGCCTTTCTGCGTTATAAAGTTGGAAGAATGTGAAAAGGGTGATGGCAATTAGAAGCCAGTGAGCTCACCTTGTACACCTGATCAAGAGTGAGGCACCGGTTGGCCTCAGGCCGGATCGTCCAGAAAGAAACTTTACCATCTGGTGACGCCTCGCGAAGGAACATGTCGTGCAAAGAGAGGTTATGGCGGATGGAATTCTGCGATGAGAAAAAAAATAATCTTGAATGTATGTCTCGGTATTGATACTTGAATGCTTTAATTTGTTACGGGTGATTATTATCCATTTATGTCTTCTACAGCACCTTCCATCCTGGTTTGGCCACCTCTCTGAAGTAGGGGAAGTGGTCCTCGATCCACGTGTAAATCTCCTTCAGCGTCATCCTCCTGTTCTTCCGGCTGTTGATGGCAAACTGGATCATGGCCATGTAGGAGTACGGTGGCCTCTCTGACTGGGGCTGCTGAACAGCTTCTGCATCCATTTGCGGATTCTGCGCCTGCGCAAGAAAAGGTGGAAAAAGAAATGAGAGGCTTGAATGGGCGTATTAAACGGGATTATTTTTAGATTAACCTGATCAGTTTTCAATTTTGCAGCTTGATAATGTTAGCTTTCTTACATGAGTGGGTAGAAATACTCTTTCTCTGTTGGGGAACGTGTGGATTATCATCTAATCATTTCAAATCTCGCAGCACAACAGTTTTCTGCAATCCCAGTGGAGATCACTGGCAGTTTAGGCAGAGCAGTTAAAAGGATTGTGTTTTGGATACATGCCTGAGATCACAGTTTCCCCCCCTTACACGTTCATATGCATTCACATCATCATACTGAGGTGACCCGCAAAGAGCAGCTGACCTGAAAAGTCTTTGAATCTTGGTTCTCCTTGTCGGTCGTCTGCTTGGCAGGATCCGATTCCAAGGCACATGTGCTCATTTTGCCCAGCCACTGAATGTTGGTGAGGCTGTCATCTAAAGGGCCACAATCCAGATCCTTATTCACTGATAACCAGAAGCAAAAAAACATTATTGCTTGAACAAAGAAAGAATTAGATATAGGAACCGAATCAGTGCTCTTAAAGAGGTTAGACTTAACACTGTTAAACTTGAAATCACATCTTATTGGAGAAAAAAAACAAAACTATTTCCATACATGTTTTAATCCCCGTGAGAGCTTTAGCATCCGGAGAGTGCATAGTTTCTGCTTTCACTGGCTGACCAGCTGTAGAGATGCCATCCCCTGCAGCAGCAGGCTGACAAAAAGATCCACCGTCAGTGCTTCCATTCCCGCTAAGAAGGATGAACTTGTTTGGTCCCTGGGTCCCACTCTCTTTGCCTTTGGCGGTGAGGGCCCCAATAACACTTTGAAGGTCCGCCGTTTTGGGAATGACGACCACCTGTGTGTCAGACATGGAAGGGTGATCCAGAATGTGGATCCCATTGAGGAATGACTGACGGGCAGTTGACTTTGGAGGTTCTTTGCAACCCGGTGCACCAGGCTGGCTCGGCGATCCAGCTGCTGGCGGATCATTTTGCTGAAAAGGCAGCTTCCTTCTGAGGATCAGGGGTCTCCTTGGGCTCCGTCTCATGGTCTTCAAATCATTGAAAATACACCTTGGTGTTCACTGGTATTCTGGAGAAAAACAACACAAATATATAGTTTTAAAGGCTGCCAAACAATAGAAAAAATATCCAGCTTTCACCGCTTTCTTCTGTCCAACGATATAATTACCAAAACACCAGGAGAAACCATAATTACTGGTAGATTAACGTTTTCCTGAATTCAAAGCAAAAGTTACTAGCTAGCAACAGTTAGCTCAGGCTGGATTCAAACCGTTTCTCCGATAGCAGATCGGTTGAAACCGACAGGAAGGAATCAGTTCATATCAAATACCAGTCAGAATAAAGTCAACACTGGTCGAGCAGGCTGTTGGACTCCAAGATGCAATTTAGGTTCTCAATGTCCGTGTGTTCGTTTTGTTTTTTTTTACCCGTATTTAGCCTATTTCCAGATATCAGTTGTCAGTTGTTCCCTCGCGACTCCTGCCCTCTGGAACAACAGTCGTTGTCTACAGTTGACGACGCGTTTTGTGTAACGTTTACCGCTGGTTCCCTGGCAAACCTCCAAAGTTCCCATGCATTCATATTCGACTCACTTGAATACAACACAAGCAGCTAGCCCGTGCTCGCACAAAAAAATCGGCTGGCAGACAACTCACCAGAAAGCTCTCCATCTCAAAAGAAGTCCAGATTTTACAGTCAATTCGAACGGTTATCACCCACTAGTTAGCTAGCTGATAGCTAATGCTAAATGTGGCAACAAGAGGTGGTGCAACTACGTAATGCAGTTAAAATTGTATTAAAACAAGCGCTGCATCGTTTTAAGGTGTGCCGAATTAAAGAGTTATATGTAAATATGTATAAAATATTTCAAATGATTTATTTACCGAGATATATTTGAAGCAAAATCACGAAACCCTCACAATGCCATATTTCTTAAATTGAGTTCAGCGTTCGAGCCGTTTGACACAGAAACAAAAAGAAATGCATTTGGATAACAGTTATTCGGAGGAAATATCTGAGGAAATAACGTTGCAGATTAACCATTGCACAAGTCACAACTTTCTCTCAGTTAACGCCAGTGTCAGTCCTCTGTGTTCGGAAGCTAAACTCAGTTGGCTAGGTGGCTAATAGTAACGAAACAGCTAACGGTAGCTAGCTCACTAAGTACCGTATTGCCACGAACAACAAAGCCGGATAATGCCTAACCTTCATATTACTGCCGCGTTTCAGGCGATTCCGCTTGTCTTGGCTCCTGCTAATAGTTGAAAGACTCTGTTCATATTGTTAAATCAACTGATCCAGGATGCCTTTGATATTCTTCTATTTACATGCCGTCAGGTTGATTCCAGAAACGTTTTTGAATTTTGGCGCTGTGGGTGCTGCCTCTGTCACTTTGATCACGTGGTATAAAGGTGCGCCAATAGGAGCTCGACAAAAGATCACGTTGGCCAATCAGAGACGACGGTGGTGGAAACCGGGAACAAGAAGACGGAAACACAACAAAAGTTTATTTAGTACCGATGGACAGCGGAATATTTAACTTTTTATACATGCATTAACTGTTTATAAACGTGGCTATGACTTGTCGAAGTACCACTAAGGTATGTATAATATCTGACGGGTAAATACGAATGGAAATGTTCAAACATAAACAGTTGCTAAAGGGAGTGTGAACCGTAAACAAGCTCAGTCAAGGAACCAGTAAAATTCCAATTAATACACATTTATATCGTTTTAGTGATGTTTTCTTTCCGCCAGGTCTTCAGGAATGATTTCTATTAAATGCCCCGTAAAGCTACAAAGACAGACAAGCCTCCCCTGCTGTTCCTGGAGCGGTCTGTGTGTGGAGCCAGACTCCAAAATGTGCCTGAAGTCCGAGCAGCACTCAACCCCAGAGATTTCTTCACAGAGACACCAGAGCACAACAGCTCAGCTCTTAACTCTTGGGTAAGCTGTTCATTCATTCTGAACGCTGTAAACACTGCCATTCAAGAACAGACCCCACCCTTAAGGTCAAGGCTGTGTCACTGAATATGTTGAATAAATCCGACAGTCCTCTCACAGACTAAGTACTTGTTTTGTGTGACTCCAGTTTTTATCCAGCTGTTTGATTTCTCCTGCTTTCATTTTTTTTCAGGTGAGCCCACAGTTTGACAGCTCAGTTCCGGTACCTCCAGTGAGGCGAGGGAGGAGAAAATGCCAATCTGCCACCAGCATCCTCGACAGTGTCAGCCAGCTGTCCAGGAAAGGCAGCGTGTGCAGATTCCCCTCATTAACGTTTCAGACGAGGTCAAGAGGCCTGTCTCATAAACCAAAGAGTGCAAACGCAAAGAAAGCTACTGAGTGTGCTGTAACGTCAGACGCGGGAAACCAACCAAAGGGATCATGCCAAAATATAAGGACAGGGTCGAGCGTGACCCCGAAGAGACAGACGGCCTCAATCAGAAAAAGAAATGTGGAGAGATTTTCTGATGGTGCTGCATCCTCCAGCAGATGTCTGGACCGCCCTGAAACTCCATCTGCTCAAGTGACAGAGAGCTGCGGAGTCCCAGCAGTAGACGGTGCTTCAACACCTGCCTCCAATGAGTTCAGCAGTGTTCCTCCACCACCTGATGTGGACACTCCAAAAGTAATACAAGAAGGGGGCAGTGGTCCCTCCTCTGCCGCTCTACACTTGCTGCTGCCCCAGTCATGCACACCACCATGCAATCAGCCGCCTGACATTTTGGTGGACGACACGCCGGAGAGGGATTACGGAGTGAAGGTGACATGGAGGAGGAGGAGGGATATGATGTTGTTGTACAAAGAGAGGGGCCACCTCTCTGATTCAGACGTGTTAACTCGCAGCTGATGTAGACAGCTGGTGAAGATTAGACATGATGTTATCAGAGACGAGGTGGATGGATTATTCATTGGACCCCTTCCGTGACCAAAATTCAATCCATGGACTATTTTTAAGCACTGAACAGAGCTGCAAAATTGTCAAGTGATTATGAAATCTCACTTCTCAGACTGCTTTCTTTTTAATTTATTTTTTTTTACTTTGATTGAACCTCATAATGATAAGACAACCACATTATGAAATGGATCTGTCATCCATTCCCTCTGCACAGCTCAGGTAGTTATTACTGTAAATCAAATTAAAGAACAAATCACATTTGCAATAATTACTGCAATATCCAAGGTGCAAGGTTTTTTCCAGAAGGGAGGATATTGTTTAGACAGATCCCAGTTATACTGTGCTGTCACAGATTATGTTGCAAATCAGAATCAGTCCTTATACTCATGCAACACACACCTGTTGCGTCTTTTTTGTGCTTCAGCATTGTTAATGGCAGATTTATGAACAAAGACCATGTCCCTTTTTGTCAGTGATGTGTAATCTTGAAGGGTGCTGCTGCTGGTGATTGTGAGCAATGTTGTGTGTATCTTTTTGTCTTTCAAATGTGTTTATATAAAATATATGGAATCATTGTCCAACTAAATGCATATACTTTGTTTATCATGACTTCTCTCAGCCTAGAATTAGTGATGAGATGGCAAGAATATAAAATAAGACAATCCTTTATTAGTCGATCTGCATCATTACAGCAGCAAATTGGGTAACGAAAAGAAAGGGCATCAAATAAAACAGCAATAATAGATAAGGAAAAATATACAAGCAGAAAAGCAGTGGTAACATAAACAATATGAATAAATGAGGAACAGTAAAACTCTAAGGAATAATCTATTTCTCTTTGCAATATAATAAAAAGAAAACAACATTCTGCAAAGATTTGATCTTGTTTTCAGAAATAAAACATTTTGTCGCCACTTTGCAGATGAAGGACATTAGATAGATTGAGGTTTTAAAAAATTAAATAAATAAATATTGTCATCTTGTCACTTTGACCCCATCTTATATAACAATAGGTTTGCCTTTGTTGCCTGTGAGGTATTATTTAACTAAAGCGAAAGCACATTTCAAGGCAAAGAAGGAAAAATCATAAATTCTCTACAGAGGAACACTCTCCACCCTTCTGCAGAGCGTCCGCCAATCACGTTCTACCTAAATAACCCGTACACCAATCAGAACGCGCGTTCTTGGGGCGCTCGGTAACTAAGGACCGAGTTAACAGAGTTCTTCTCAACCGCGTCCGCTAAAAGTGTATTGCTGCACGAGGATCTTCCTTAGCAACCGTGGATAAACATGAGTTACTACAGCATAAGGTAATATAAAACACACGCTGCCTGTACGTTATGTCACTGTCTGCTTTGTCAGCCGTGAAACGAGAAACTAGACGATGTTTTTCGCCGTTTCGTGTAACCCCGAAAAAAACTTAACTGTCGCCCACAACTTTTATAAAAGGCACCATCGCCTACAGTGGAGGCTGTGGGCTGAGGTAGCTAACGATAGCTTCCAGTGGCAACAAGCTAGCTTTAAACATTCCGCAGCTGGCTGGAAGAAAAAAAAAACACGGATGACAGTCAACCATTTATTATGTTCTCGTGTTGCGATATGTGTTAAGTTACTCGTTAAACGTCGGGCTGAGTGAGCGAGCTAACGGTCGTGGTGTCACCGCACTAAACCGCTTCAGAAGAAAACGTTAAAGCTGGGGGTGGAAAAAATCCCTTAAAGAGACGCTAACGTTACATGAATGCTTCCACAAGTGGCTAACAAAGGTGCTTTAACGGTGTTTAATGTTTTGCTCGCTGATAAACGACGTGTCCGCCATAGTCAGCGAACTCATTTCATTTAATAACGCAATACTGGAGTCGTGTGTGTGTGTGGAGTCAATGCATGTCTAACGTTTGCGTTATAGCCACGAATGCCTTGTTTTTGTGACAAATGATTTTTTTTCCCGTCCACACGATCAGTCACCCTGAATATGTGTGATTGCGTCGAGTTTAGGAATGTGGGGTGTCCACACGGAATCCAACACTCAACACTGTGTTTAATTACAGCGTACCAAGTGATCTACATCGCGGATGGTCGGTAGCCACAGTCATGCACTCTGGCTGGGTTTAGCTTTGAATACAGTGAACAAGCGAGGGGCATGAAGTAAAACAAAAAAAAAAATGCTTGCACGTCGTGTCTGAGCATGCCTTTCTGTAAGCAGCTGTCTGTTCTGTGTCAAAGCATTCCCGTAAAGACGTCATCACCACCCAAATTAGCTATTTTAATACTCATAGACCCTAAATATTAATAAGTAAGTAGGTAAATAAGAAAGCCAGTAAGTGCATGCAAAACATGGAATTTTCCTGACATTTACTCTGCATTTGAAGGAATCGGGAGAGATTGAATGTGTGTGTAGTCCCCCAGCATAAGGCTCCATTGTGTTTTCTTCTGATGTCCACTCCGCTGCTCGAGCAAACAGGTGCTGGTGGCAAAGTGGTGGTATGTGTGCGTGACCACGGTGAGAGCTTCTGTACACGATTTCGGGCACTCGAGCCGGGGTCTGCTTTCATTTCGCAGGGAGATAAAAATCAAAGTGGCTCCCACCCTTTCCTGTTACAGCCCCTGTCTGATTATGTGATTTTTTTTTTTTTCTCCCCCATCTGAAGACAAGGGCATGCAAAACATATAGCAAAACAATGTTTATACCTTTTTTAACAGAGCAATATGCGTGAATTTTAGTTTGAAACAGTCTGTAGTTAACTAGAGGCATCAACAGGATGTGAATAATTAATATTTTGACTTATGGCAAGGATGTCTATGTAGATATTGTGTCAGAGGTGTCTATTGCTAACCAGCTTGCCCCTGCCCATCTTGTCTCCAAACACCACTTTCAACCCTTAAGAAGGGGTAGTGAGTCACTTCAGCGTCCAGTCTACCCTCAGTCAAACAACCCCAAGGTGGCACCTGTAACCCCCGTGGTTGACCCCGCAATAACCCCTGCTCAGGCCTACAGAGGTTGGTGTTTCGCCCTCCTGTCCCTGCCTGACACCGACATGAGTCTGTCATCCCTGGTGTCAGAGTCCTGCCTGAAGCTGCTGTAAATCACCTCTCTATGGATTTCCCTGTCATTAAACTGGCCCATCTGGCGGTCTGAGAGGCAGCTGAAGCTGGTTCTGTTGCCTGCTTGTGTTAGTGGAGCTAATAAACTCCCCCAGGTGCTCTGAGCTCCCCGTCTGGACAGAGTCAGCTAATAGGCCCACTAGCTGTATGGCTATATAGCTGATGGCATCTGTACAGTTGGCAGATAGTGGGTTACTCCAGTGATATGCTGCTGCCCCATGTTTGTTTGGAGTATGAATTCGAAAGGGGGCCATTTCTCACATATTGCACCTTTTAAATTACACATTGCTTTATCCAGGTATATTCTTGTTAAATTGTCGTTTCACTTAATTGATCCATAACCTGAGTGGTCCTTGTCAGTATCAGTTGGTTCAAAATGACTTGGCATGCCTCATATGTCTAACAAACACTGCCATTTTACACAAGGATAGCTCTTGGCTTTGCAGCTTTGTCAGTTTAGTAATGTGAGACACAGCAGTAAACTCATTCCTGAGTATGACACCAGCTGTGATGCACACTGCTCTGTCGGGTCAAGAAACCCAGACGGTTTGTGTTGAAGTTCACAGATGGCTGACTCAGCAGTTGTAACGCTCAATCTCCAAAAATGGATGAATAAGGAGCCTTTTCTCTGCATAGTGTTGCCTTTTTATGAATTTCTCACAAATGTGTTAATTAACATAAGCTGTATTATTATTAAAAGTAGCTTCTTAAAACGTCATTAATATTGACTCCCTTTCAGTTTCACTTGTTTTAAATTGCCTGATTGAAGTAGTTACAAGTCCTTGAGTGTGCTTGTAACGCTGACACTGATTTCAATTACATTAAACACACACAAACATGGGTGTAGTGTTGCAACTGAAATGCTGAAATAAATGGTTGCATTGTACATTTCTGCAAACCACAGATATGTTGAAACTATACGTTCCTTCATGATGCAACTCTATGCTTGTTTTGATTCAGTTTTCCATTTTATACAGTGACAACACTGCTTATATTCTGGTTATGTTTAGACACAAAAAACGCTCGGTTAGGGTAGCGGAAAGATGTGTGTGTCCTGGTTTCAATACCTGTTTTGGTCACCACAAACACATCTTGAGATAGTCTCATCAAAAATATCCTGTTTTTGTGGCCACATATGACTGGAAATTCTCCTGCGGATGCCCTAAAAATATCCAGTTGTGTCGCACTTACAAATGTCGAAACACAGTGTTGAACTGAGGTCACTGGCTTGGCAGCCTTCTCGCCTGTAACTCCAACACTGTCCCCTCCACCTTACGATGTGATAGACAGGTCATACGCATGCAATGTGAACGTGATATGACACATATTGTAGAAATGTCAATATGGTATTATGACATGGACAAATATGAATGTCTGACTGGTTTGCACAAACGTTAACTGCCAACATTTTATCCCGGTGACTGTGGGAGGCTGAAGTTTCCTGGTCCTAAGTTTTAATGTTAGCACATAATCAAAATGATAACCGGGACATCTGTACTTTGATAGTGCTCAAAGATGTCCAGGGCTAGGCTACAATCATCAGCTAGAAGGTAATGACGACTAACAATTCAGGAGGTTATTATTGCTTGCTATAACTAAGGCTAAGTCTGCCAAGGCTCCTTGATTCTAATGAGGGATGCACAGATTTATTGGCATAACATCTGTCAGCCAATAATTGCCTTGTTGACTGCTATTATTACAGTCAAGAATACCCCATAGAGTGTAAAGTCTTGACACAGTGTAGTATTGAACAAGTTAAGCAGGGTCACTAGTCAGCTTCCTGGTTGCCACAAGAGTTTGCAAGCAGCTGCTTGTTGCTAAACGTGTTGCCAAAGCATACCTCAGTGGTTTATAGGAATTGTAGAAAATGTAGCTGGCTACACTTATGTGTGAAAATGATTTCAGTACTCGTATTCGTTGACCCATCTCAACGGCAACATAAATCACCCAATTAAAAAGATCCTCCACGAGGTTGGCGGTTGACCTCTGCGATGACAAGCACAGCTTGTGGTTGAGTTGTGATCTACTGTGGTTGCCCAGTGGAGTCCAAACACATATGGCCTAGTTGGCCAGAGTAATCCACTCTGTTGCTCACGCACTGAAACGCTGAGAAAACATCTCTGGTATTTGTATTGGACTCGCTCGCACTCTGTCTTGAGTGATCCAGCACTGCATTGAAATTACAGGTCTATATTCATGATAATGTTTCTGCATTATGTTAGAGTTATGTTTGGTATCTGCTGATATCAACGTCAGGTGGCTCTTTTTCACAGTAATGGGGAAACTCTTAATGTTCAGCAGCTGACGTTTCTTTAAAGCTTCCTAAAGCATTGTTGTAGGAGAGTCATGAGTAGAGACCCCAAGGGAAAGAGTATTATTATCAACTCTTGTAGCTTATTTCCATCATTTGTTTTGAGCTCAATAATTACTCCCTCTGGTGAGCGATTCCCCTGCTTATCATCAGTCGACTTACATGCCATTTTAAAGCTGTCTCTCAGGACAAACATACACAAACATACCCTCCATTCTCTCTCCGCTGTCTTTCTCTCGCTTTTGCAAATAGATGCAGAAAAAAAAAAAAAAAAAACGATTGGGAGGCTCTGGTTTCCTAGCAACTAGATTAAGGTCCGTACACCATGTCTGTTTTTAGAAAGGCCAATCTATAGGTTTTAGTTTATTGAGTTACGCATGAACGTCGACAAATCCAGTAACTTTGTCATGGCATTAATCTTTAGGCTATTTAAAGCTCGATAAATGCCAACTATTGCATATAACTGAGGTGCCAGACAGACTGTGCATCTGTGGTTTGAAATATGTAGAGTCCCCTCATGAGTCAGAGGAAATGAGCTGCGACCGATGGCTGAGTCTGTCAGAAAGTTACTGGAAAGTAGTAAAATAAGGGAACCTGGGTGATATCAAGTCCTCTGAATGACTTTATTTCTAAACATTTCCAGACACTGCAAAAGAAAGTCTTAATAATGCAGTCATGATTTCAGCCCTGAAGTTTACAGACCATCCAGACACTAGTGCTCAGGCCCGTTGCTTTCATACCTAACTCCTTGTGGGTTGCCTGAAGTGCGAAGTCATGGAAACAGCCCCAAGCCTCCCAACCTCAGTCTGCCTCGCCACTGGTACTGTAGCTGTCACTCCCCCGGGTGGGACGTAGCTACTCTTTCTCACTTACATAATAGCAGAGATGTTCAAGCCTTCAGGGCTTACTCTAAGGTAGTGCTGCGCAGTCAGTGTGAGCTCCGGTGTAGAAGAAGATTCTTGTGATACCGTAGACAGGAGAGCCTCGGACTAGCATTCCTTCAGCCGCATCCATGGACACTGTAAAGAATGGTGGATCTCAACAGCCTGTCTACAGCCGCTGGTCATACAGGTAGCTGCACCTTCATACATTTATGATCTTAGAAGCAGTCATTTGAAAAAAAAAAAAAAGCCTGCCTTGTGTGCTTGTGATTGAGACCTTTGGAGTGGCCTGTGCCAGGACAGAGGTCAGCGCCACTATAATGTTACTTCCAGCCACTGCTCCCATCCCTGTGCCCAGCTGAATGGCTGATCTGCAGTCAGAGATGTGCCTCTCGCTCATGTTTCTGCCACCATGTCGTTACTTATTCAGAGCATCAGGCTGTGACTGTGCTGTAACCAGAGTTGGTGATTTGCGTATGTGCATTCTGCTGGCTGCTTGATTTGACACTCATGCAACAAAGGATGTGCTTATAATATCCATCCAGCTGAAACAGCTGAAATGATTATGAGTGTTAAATGTCTACCTGAGCATTTTCTTTGTCAAGGCTCAGTAAGGTCTAGATTCTAATGAATTTGCTGTATGGTTAAGGTTTCAACTAAAGTTTGCATCTTTTGCATTTGGGATTAATCTCCAATAGATGGACAAAGTGAAGAAAAAGAAAAGCTGGCAACAGCTGTCAAGTGTTGCTTGTTTCACACCTCCTGCAGCTGTTTCACATTAAAAGACAAACATTTTAAAGTAATAACACAACTTTGAGAGTAAGATGAGAATGTTGAAACACAGTTAGCAGTAAGCGTAAAGACGGGAGGCAGGGGACTAACAGCTAGCCTGGCTCTGTTTAAAGTTAAAAGCCAGTTTGAATAGTCAACACACACATGTAATTGTAGAAATGACAGTTTGTGGTTTACAGGGAGATTAACGGTATCTGTTTAGGCTTTTTAGGTTAAGTAAGGTTGCCAGGTTTGGTACCTTCGTGCTTGTTCATCGAGGCTTCGGCCAAAATCTACGTTCAGTTGCGAGTGAACAACTTAGAACATACTTGTAGTCGTGCTTGACCAGTTTCACTTGAGCGAGCTCTTTGGGTGAAAAGCTAAAGGCCACTAGGTGCAACCTAGCTTCACGCTTGAAGAGGCCAGACTCAGTGTTTGTCCTTTAAATCTTTCCACATGTATTTTGTTGTAACTTCTCCCTCTCTGGTTGCCACGCACTGACCCACAGGGAGTTAAGCATTTAATCTTATCAGCACTACTTTTATTCTCTATCCCTGGATACTGAATTGGCTGTGACAGCCATTAAATTATGCTTCTTCAACATTCACATTTCCTTTTTAAAGTGGAAAGCCTTAAATTAAAATGAACAGTGGACAAGATGGACTGTGTTGTGATAAAAAAAAGATCCCTCTGGTTAACACCATGCAATTTTTCTTAATAGCTTTGATATTTTCATGTGATTTATGAGCTTGTCTTCGAGTCACTTTTCCACTTTGTCCCCTTTTGCACTTTGTCCGTTCGACAGTTATTAACATTTAATTATTTACAGCATTAAAATAATGTCAGGTCTATAATATTATGTAGCACCTTTAATAGTTGCCTCACCAAAGCCTCTGACTCACTGTCGTCTGAATAATCTTTTTGATTTGATGCGCAGCTCTAAACAAATTACACGCCTCTGCAGACCCCTCCCTTCATCAGTCTGTAAATCTTTACAGCGCAGTGCTAAGGCCTCCAGTTACAGCGGAGCTCAAGAACTGGCTGCAGGTTTTTAATCAATGCTGGTGGAGGTGCGCTGCTGACGGAGCCAAAGTCTCCATGGTTACCTTGGTCTGACACACAAGGAAGGGACAACGGTGGCGTGTCCTCCTCTTGTCACCCAAGCTGTGACGGACTAATGAAACATTGATCACTCACAGCTGTGATGAGGCTTTCTCTAAGGGTGTGTGTGTGTCTGTATGTGTATGTCTGTGTATGTGTGTTCATGTTTTCCAAGTACGTTTGTGGTAGAGGACACACTCTCAACCCCCCCAACAGGTTGAAGTATTAATGATAATACTACTGAAGGTCGTTGTCTGCAGCTGTTCTCCGTCTTCATTATCAGGTTGACTGCAATCGATAATAACGGTTCTGCTTAAGCATAACATCTGTAGTAGGCTGTGGCAGCTGTCTTAAAGAAAAGCATTCCGGTCAGTTTTGGTTCTTGTTGCTGAGTACATCTTCTTGTTTTCCTCATGTCCTGTGCTGCTGGCTGACTTGGTGCCATATTGCCATTTTCCCTTAAGACCCTCGAGCTCTGCCAGCTTCTCCTCCAACTCAACAGCAAGGTAAGCAGCAAGACATTTGCCCAAACGCATACAAGCTCACAAGACACTTCATCATATAGAATGTATTGAATGTATCATGAATGTAGGTTGGTGTATGTGTAGCCGTTTTTACACTGGGCAATAAGCTGCCAATAGGCCGGCCTTTTGCCAGCCCAGTCGGCGTGTTTACACAGTGGGCGGCATATTGACGGCCTGTTTTGGTCCGCCAATATGCCGCCTCGGAGGGTACACTTATTTCCGCCTCCATTTCTATATAAATATATTCTATATGCCGACCTCTGCGTGAGATGGGCGGAGGTGTCGATGACGTGCACTGTTGTGCGGGCCACCGCCGGGGAGTTTTAAAACCAGGAAACAGCTGATCACAGCAGTCAGTCCATCACTTCATCCGCGGACATCAACATGAGCAACTGGAAAGCCGCTGAGATCTCTGTAGCTGACAGCTAGCAGAGCTGTTTGGTTGTGTCCGCTAGCTGTCAGCTAACTGTGAAGCGGCTGGAAAACTACGAACGGTCGCTACTTTAAAATTAAAAGCGCCCCGCTAAGAACCCAGTTCTAAACTCCAATGGGGTGCAATCACTGCCCAACCGCGTGCTTCACGTCACGTCACATTTTTACGCCTACCCCAGAGGCGGCCAAGTGGCGGCTTTTGGAAAAGGAGGAATATTACGCCTCGTTTTTACAAGAGAAGGCTGCGATTTGCCGGCCTTACATTGGAGCAAATGTGCTAGTCTCTCTGTGTAAAAACGGCTTATGTTGATATTCAGTGTCTTTTCGGTCATTTGTCAAGCAAAAATGTCTGATTTTGGACTGTTGGTTGGACAAACTAAGCAACTTGAAGACATCACATTGGATTTTTCAATTGTGATGGGAATTGATCAAATTTTTTTTTGACATTTTATAGATGAACTGAATAATCAATTTACCCTGAAAAAAATGTGCTCATTAATTGATAATGAAAATAGTCCTTAGTTGGAGCCCTAACTGCTAGCTACATACAGTACTGGAGGGTTTCACAACGTTTTGAATGCTTTTAAAAAAGGCTTTTTGTCACGATTTGTTATTGAGAAACCCATTACTGTTCAACATGGTAATTATGTGTCCTTAGAAAAAACAGCGGCTTTCAAAAGACTTATTATACGCCTTGCACAGATAAATCACTTTAAACAATAGATTTGTTGAGAGTTAGATTGAACTATACGTTTTTTCGAAGGAGTGTAAATGAAGCAGAAAGGGAGGGTTTCTATAAGTAAAGACAAAATAATTGTTTGCGTTAAGAGCTTAAATCACAGAGGAGAGAAAAAAACCATTGTGGTTTTGAATTTTAGCAGTATGGCAGACACACCCTCCACTCTGCGTGTGTGCAGTTTGTCAACATCCATTTCCTTCACTTTGAGCTAATACCCTGTATTGAGCAACAAGCAGGCGGGCTCCAAACAGAAGCCAGAGCTTAATAGCCACGCCTAATAAAACCTAGTATTTCTAAAATGGGAATCAGTGCATCCAAAGTGTCTAAAACAGTTGGGCTAATGGGCTTTGATGACAGTCGATGTGCAGACCTCATCTCTCCTCATAGATTTATGGGATTGGAAACCAACGGGCTCATATGCTGGTAAAGTGGATATGGATTGATGCTGTTTACAAAGCCTTATGCGCAGACACACATAAGGAGGGAGTATTAACCTCTGATCACTTGTACAATGAACAGACCTTTTAAATCAAGTTTGCTGTGGATATAAATAGACGAGGATGCATCTTACAGAAACAACTGAACAATCTGTTGACGTGCATCTGTCCTGTTCCAGTCTTTAAATGTATTCCTGTGTTTTAAAAACAACATAATGGTGATTTTGAGTACATCTCCAACCAATAAGCTTCATTTCTTTGGACATCGATGTTTGCACAGATACAAACTGTGTAAAAGTGTTAACTCCAGCTAAGTTGGCATCAGTTTCCTCCCTAGAGTCTACGGCCTATTGGTATGATTTAGCAAATCTCTACACTGGCATTTATTGAAGTAGTGAATTTGGACTCCCTCGTCGCTGTTTGTTCACAGTCAAACCAGTCATGTTAAGCTCACCCTTATTGTGACTTTCACTCAGGCTGACATTGCCTGTAGCTTCATGATAGATGAGTTTCAGCCCTGTCGGAGTCATGTGCGTGCGTGCCTGCCTGCCTGCCCGCCCGATAGATGGTCAAACTAGTAATCATGCCAATTGAAAAACCTGCTCCAGAATTGGATGAAAGATTGAATTTCTCAAAACCACCACAGAGCTCCCTCCGCTGAACACCTTGAGCTGCTTTGTTCTCCAGTTATTGTTCAACGACTCTAATGCAAACTGAGGAAAGCTAAATCTCACTTGAATTGAAATATCCCTTTCACGCATGAATCAGTGTTTGTTTTTACTCTTAGACAAGTGACAATCCATGCCAGTTACTTATTTGACAGATTTAACAGG
This sequence comes from Spondyliosoma cantharus, assembly GCA_900302685.1. NCBI lineage: Eukaryota > Metazoa > Chordata > Actinopteri > Spariformes > Sparidae > Spondyliosoma > Spondyliosoma cantharus. The sequence continues at coordinate 26,749 of OMLP01014508.1, forward strand.
TATTATTATTGTTTTGCAACCCTGTTTTTATAAAATGATGAATAAATGAACCTTGTATTCCACTGTATCGAACACCATGCATGAAGGGATAGACTAAATTTGAATTAAGATCCTTCTTTCTCAAGTTGCTCCTGCCTAGTGCCTTTGCTTTTTCTCCTTCCAAAGAGAGCTCCTATGGTGTATTTTTTACTAGTGTAGCGCTGTTGACAATTTTAGCCTAGACAGCAGCTGTGTTTGACCAGCTGAAGTCAAATGCTAACATCTAAGCTACTGGGTGAACTGCACAGACAAGCAGCCTATCAACAACTGCACAAAAGTCTTCCCGAAACCCTCTTTCATAGCATCACCCAGTACAGCTCTGTATTTATATGCAAATGCAGCTCCAGTGAAGTGTCAGTCTTAAATTAGTCGGAAGTAATCCTGCACTTTTTCATCTCCCCTTCATCACATCTGTAACAGCTATATCACGCGTTGCTTTTTGGTTTCAATCCTTTACACGCAAGATGCTTTACTGTTCGTAATCATAGGATGATGAAGGAGAATCTGCAGCTTTTTTACATTCAAAATTACTTCTTTTTCATCGTGTTGAAAGCTTCCCAAAACTCAGAAATGTGGCGCTTTAACATTTCCATCAGATTGAACTGTAATGCTACAGCTCCATTTTCTAGTCCCGAGCTCATTTGTCTGAATGTGTGCCCCAAATCTACTGAGAAAACCTTTGATAGTGATGATATGCTGTCTCTTTACTCAACCTTTTTAGCGGAAAAGACGAAAACAGGATTCTTGTAGTTTTCAAGTCTGTTTGATGAGTGTTCTACCAACCTTAATGAGCACCAAAGAGAGCTCTGCTTTCTCTCTTTGTAACCCACTTTCCATTTCCTGAGGTATTTTCTACGACAGAATACCAGAAAATAATGTACATTTCAGGTCGAAAAAGGAGGTTAGCATGAAACACGAGCCCACCCTCAAAGTCCTGAGTGGTGAGGTCTGACGTTGAACATAACCAATTTTCAAATCTAATCAGCAAAAGCTGCATTTGTGGTTTGTTTATTGTGCTATAACGGACCCCTTGACACATAATACAATAACATGATATAATATTCATCAGATAGCATGCTGTCGACAAACTCTTGGATAACCACAGTGTTAATAATTGAAAAGGGCACAGGCTTCAATGCAAACATCAGGGCAGGGATAGATGCATTGTGTAGTAATGGCTCAGATCATGGTGTTTTCACTGCTGCAACGGTCTGTTGAAAATGAAAAAGATATATTGTTTATACTGTTCATATGTTGACCATTTGGTTAATGATCGAAAAACACAATTTTATCTATATTAAATGAAGGAACCCGTCTGTCCGAGGAGCCTGTGTGATACTCTCAGTGGTCTCTAGTAATTCTTATGACGGCTGCCCGGACCTGTCAGCATGTATAACTCTTACAGTCCTCTCTGACGTCCATTCGAGTCCTCAGAGAAGGAGGTGGAGGTTTGGCAAACGGGGCGGAGATGCCGGAGATCTGAGGTTCTTCCAGTTCACCACAGGCAAGAGCTCCCTCCACCCAGCCCCCCTGCCCTTCTTTTGGCTCAAAAACCAGCAGTAAAAGGTCAAAGCATCCACCGCCGCCTGACGCGTTATTTGCCCTTTCTGCTCGCCAAGATCCCCCATTGACCTCCAGTCACATTCCCTCCCTCTTTGGTGATCTCCCGCAAATGAGATTTAAACTACGTCTATGTGTTGCTCTCTACCTTTTAAACAGATTATAGTCTCTATTACTGCAGCATGGAAAATAGATGAATTACCTCTGATGTAGTGCTCTTATTGTGTCCTGTTTTCATTAGCTGTGTCACCGTGCTCTCTTTATCTTCCTTATCTCCGCTCCATTCTTCTCATGTACTCTATTTTCCAGGCTATGACATTCATACAGGGACCTTCAGTGAAACCCACATGAAGATGTATATGAACAAACATGTATTCAGCTTTGTGACAATGCATTATTCAGACAAACCGATCTGTTTATTGAATGTTTTATTTATCTTTATGATGTAGGAGAATATTTTCCTTCAGTAAAGGAGCATTTTATCATGCAGTTTATTTAAAAAACACATTTTGACGTACGGATATGCAGGTTTATTTTCCATTTGGTGAGAAAATCTCCGAAGGCAGAAGGCCGCACTGGCAAGAAATTGTTTGTGCCAAATTACATAAAAAAAATTGCTACCATGTTTTACAGTAAGAGGGGACTAAATGGTGATTAACGTGGATCATGTAGCATCTGAAATTGACATCACTTCTTATGGGAAAGCATGTGGGTGCCAACCATAGACTTAAAAGATTGCACCCATTCAGTCCAAGTAGAATTGCTCGATAGTTTTCTAGCTTCCAGGTTTACGTCACGGTCATCAGTGGATCGAAAAATCATGATAGAAAGAGTCATAATTGATCTTGTTTGCAGTTCAAGGTGTCCTGTCAACAGTTTATAGATTTTTCTTTTATAACAGTGCTCTTTAGGGAAAGTGCATTTTGGATTGCGGGGGAATTTTCCCCTACTGTGAGTGGCCACTGGGCAAAATTGGACATAAGCGGCACTGTTGTTTCCACATCTAAATAGTAGATTCATGGCACAGACAGGGACTGAGCGGTGCATCGAAGTACACCTCCTAACCTCAGAAATCAATACTTGAATGGCCAGTGGTCATTACTTTCTTCATCTTTCACTCCAGCATTTTTAATAACTCCGCAATATTCTTCGGAGTACCTTGGTGTACATATTCAAGTTGTTTTGCTGCAGCATTTTTGAATAATAAAATATTAAACTCCTATAAATATGCATATATTTTGGCTCGTACAATTATGCCTGGCTGGTGGATTTTGTTCATCTTGACTGGTGAGTCAAAAAGAACATTTTGGACACTGGTAATGGGTAATAAATAGGCTTACATTGTACATCACTGATGCAGATCTTCATTCAAATATTGTGTCTTTGTTATTCCCTCTCCTGCATGTACGCAGGATGAAACAGAAGTAGGAGCAGATGAGTTGGAGAAGGATTTGGAAGCTTTAGAAATGACAAGAGATTATCCCCAAAAAATATATGGCAACTACACAATAAAGAACATTCCCATTTTTGGTACATTCATTTTATAGACTGTGCTGTTATTTTTCAAGTAACCAAAGCTATATGCCAAAAGCTGTGATAAGGTGACATCCTCCTAAAGGGAAACCCAATATAAGATAGCTGTGATTGATGTTATGCTGATTACATCTTATCCTGTGTGTAGGTTATTTCTCTCTGTTATTGGAAATACTCAATATGGATTCTGGCTTCAGCATTTTCATCTGTATGAACAACTTATCTTGACTTGAATCCTGAACTGGGAGGATATTATCTTGCACCCTGAATACTCAATCTACCAGCATTCATAGCACAATATGTATTGAACGATGAGCGAGATACTGTAGCCCCACCTGCTGTACAGGAGCACACAATGTCCAGGCCATGTTTCAAACACACAGCCAGGAGAGAGACGTAGAGCACGTCATGGCTTATTATTTTTAGGCTGCATGCTTCTGCTTCTCTGCTCTGTAATTATGCATGCAACTGGCACACGGCAAGTTATTTATACTGTGGAGTGTGTTGCCCAACTGCCACGAATCTTCTGATTGGTGCAACTGCTTTTCTAGGTCAGACAGTGGATCACACACACACACACACACACACGCACACAGACAAATATTCCCTCTTACACACAACCAAATGCTTCCACCGGGGAAGGTGATGTGCATTATTTGCCTGGTTGCTCCTCTTCCTCCCCAATCTAAATATAAACATGACTCACAGCGAGCGATGTCACTTGCACTGACTCAAGATGGCGGCATACCTTCAGCGGTTCTTTACTAAGTCTGACAGGTTCTCCTTTCCCAGTTTTCGTTTACGTTTATTTATTTATCCAACTGCTGAGGGACACACCCAGGCTCCACAGTATGCTCCTTCCTGTCAGTTAAAGGCCTATAATTGGTGTTGCTTGGGAATAATCTATAGGTAATAAATGTGGCTCTGCCAGCTGTTGTGCGCTGCTCAGTGGCCCCAAGGGGTGGTTATCAGGTGGGTGCTCATCTGGCGGCTGCAGAGGCAGGATGAGATCTGGCTCTGCCCCATCGACTCTCTTTCTCTTCCGCTTTCTTTCTCTCCGTCGCTCTCTCTTTCTCTCTGTCTCGCCGTCTCCTGGGTGTCTGTGCCCTCGGACAGGAGTTGGTGTAAACGTAGCACAGGAGAAATGTATCAGTGCATCGTCCTGTTCTCAGTATCACACAGTATTTTTGCTGTAGCAGAATAAACAACATGGATATTGGAGGCGATTCGGATGCGACGTGGGCATTGAAGTACGGTAAGAATCATGTAGATACAGCATATTTACTGGTTGTCCTCCCAATATGCAGTAATGGAATGTATAAAAGCACATTTACTCAACTACTCTTCTTAAGTACAGTTTTGACTTACTTGTACTTCACTTCAGTATTGATTACTGCTTACTTCCACTACTTCCTTCTACTTTACATTCTATATTTCCCATCCATTACATTTTGGAGGGAAATATTCTACTTTTACTCCACTACAGTTATTTCAAACTGTTCTGACGATCAGAAGAAAATGAATCGGATCGGATCAGACGATTGTCCAGGCCAATAATTGGTCGAGCCATAGTTTACAGTATAAACATCCATGTAAATATATGTATAATTTTACTTTTACTTATGCTTTTGACTTTTACTCAAGTACTATTCTTGTGGGAGACCTTTACCAAAGTAATGTTTCTTTACTTTCATGCAAGACCTTTATGATATTTTTTTCACTGGTCTGTGGCTAAAAGATGTGAAGCTGCTAGCTGAATGTTTTGTACACTGCTCTTTGCTAATAAGCGAGTTTGCAAGTTTGTGTATTTTGCCAACCCGGCTGTTAGAACAGAGTCAATCACCAGTGCGACCAAATCATTTTTCACATCCACACTCTCTAATTTTCACTCTCATATGCAGTGAAATGGTGCACTGTAGGGCCCTTCTGTCATTAAGGAGAGCAGTTGGACAAAACACAGCAAAGTAAAGAAAGGATTCGATTTTGAGCCGATGCTTGGCATCGAGGATGAGAACTTGAGCTCAAGTTGTGATCAAAAGTTTAAGCAAAGGATTTGGACTGCCGTTTACTATCTGCTAGCTGCCTTTCATTCCCAGCAACTACCCAGCCTACCGCTACTGCCTTCCCTGAAAATGACACAGTGCAAACAGATAAATTGCTGAAGCAGAGAAAGACCTGCGAAAGAGACGGTCTGCTCTGATCCTTTTCAAACATTCAAAAAAATCTTTTGCCAATCATGAACAGTCCTGACAACCTCACACAGCATCTTGTAGTTTGGTCGGGGGCTGAATTGACATTAATTAGTTGTGCTGGTTATAGCTGTGATTTTGATGGCAAAGTTGACTAAGAGACTAAGCTTCCATGAAAAGGTTTTACAGCTTGTTAAAATATGGTTAATGTAAAAGATTTTGTTGTGTTGTCGTTCAGCCCTACAGGTCTATATTTCGATACCCAGATAATGATTCTCATAAACTATATTGATATGACTGTATCCTAATACTCTGTCATACGTATGACCTTACTTCCCACATATTCCTAATCATAGTTTGAGCTCATTTCAGTCCAACCTGTTGGTCTGACTGCCAGCTTTGTCATATCGATCATCTCAACGCCACAAACGATGCCTCATTGGTCATTGTTCCTTGACCAACCTTCAACGCATTTTTATTTTCAGCTCCTTTATGACCTCCATCCATCACACTTCACTGCAACACATCTGTTCTCTCTACCTCAGAAAGAAGATACAAGGATAACAAGTTTAATTTCATTTTGTCCATCTGTATGTCAAGATTGGCTGATTATTATCACTGTCAGAATTTCCCAAAATACAAATGAAAATGTTCTCATACTCTCAGAGAAGCTCTCGGTCACATTGCACTTGCCCGTGGCCTCAGTGGGTGAGGTCTGGTTGTTTCCAACCCAGACAGGCTGGACTGAATGCCCGCCGCCTGGAGGAAAAAAACCTTTAAAGTGCTCTCTGTCACTTTACATCTCCAGCCGTATATTAACATTGCAGGGCAGGCTACAGAGCAAGGGTACACTAGAGAACATTAGTCACTACTTAAAGCACACATCCCTCAGGCTACAAGCTCGATGTGTTGACCAGCAGCTTGAAAACCTGGAAAAGTTTTGCTCAACATAAAAGGTTTTGCTCCACATTTTATTAGAACCTGATCGTCACTTACAATACCTCTGAACTGAATTTTTCATGTTGGTTTGCCTCGTCTTGTCCCCAGCTTTATGTTGGTTCTGCTTTCTCTTGCCTTGTTGAAGAAGTGAACACAAAATGACCTTTAAAACCCTCTGGAGAAGGACCAGATGTCCTCTGGTCTTGGTAGTGACGCGGTACATGGCTCCTTCTCTAAGGCCAATATTTGTGCTTGGTGAGACATGATTTCTTGACGTGCACTGTGTCCCAGTCCACTTAATGAGCAGCCACTGTAAAGCAGGAGATTTATATTGCAGAGTCTGAAATGGAAATGTACCAGTATGGTATGTTCAAGAGCTCCCATCAGCATCATGAGTCAGTCATATCTACGTCAGCAGTGACCACGAGAAAAGAAATGTGCAAATAACACCTAAACCTTGAAGTGTGGATGTCTCGTTGTGTATGGGCATTTAGCCACAGCCATTACAAAGAGACGACTCTATTCTATAGTATATATACCAAGATGTGCATGAGCTGATGTGCTCTGTGGTTTGTGGTGTCCCACAAGCCTTCTAGAACAAACTGATGAATATGAATTTCTTTCGGGTACATACCGCTCCTCCACATTCTCACCCACCCCTCCTCCCAGCAGTCCCCTCCTCACATCCCCCTCCAGCTTCACACTAGTGTAGCAGTGCAATCTTCACATGCAAATATCCTTGAAGGTGGGTGGGCAGTTGATGTGGCCAACTTGGGTACGTAGATTACATTTGCATGTGATTTGAGGGGAACAGGGGCTCAGTGGGAGCTGCTATGCAGGAATAAGGAGTCGGTAGAGGGGCCTGATTGCACTCCATTTACTCTTTAAATTACTTTTTGTTTGTCGTCAACGAGGACTGACTGTAAGGTTTCTCTTACACTTGTGGTTTTGTCTTTGGACTGTGAACCATGAAGAACTAGTGTGTGCTTTGCTTATTTTGTATGTTATTTACACTCAGTCACCAAAAAATATGTACAGAAGTTGATGTCGAGTGACAAATACATTTCTGATCCCTTTTAGATTATGACATGGATTTCACATATATGAATTAGATGATTTTCGAACTTGAAAGTACAATATTTGCCTCCAAAATGTTGTGGTTTGGAAGTATAATTTAGCATAAAATGGGAATACTCAAGGGAAGTGCAGGTATCACAAAATTGTACTTAGGTAATTTGTCTGTAGTTACATTTAGTCACGGGTTATTCAATTTTAAAGCAAGTCATCATCAGGCCTCGTCTCCTTGATTACCCATATTGGGTATCAGCCCTGTAAAAGACATATCAGCTAATAGAGATTATATACTAGCAAAAGCCAACATTAGATATTGATTTATTTTATCACAAAATAGGAAATTGCTGAATATCAACAGATTCCCAGGGAGACTTTGTTTGAGGAGGATTTCTTTTCTTTGAGGCAGTTTACATATTATATTTTGCACAACCATTGTAAATGCAATTCATTTAATCCTTTATTATTAGATCATGAAATTTCTGTCACATACATGTACACGCGTCACAGCGAAGAGCAGCAGATCTGTCCAGCACAGACTAGTTCACATGACGCAACAGGCCACATTACATAACACACATCTCTGCTGGAACTGGAGCAGAAAACCACACAAGAAAATCATGGAACTCTCCTCGCCCGCTCCCTGAGAGCTCATCAGCATTTTCCAAAAAAATGAGATTGTCTATACATATGCAGAAAGCATAATCAGAAGAGTAATTTAACACCCCAATCAGTGGCTGGTTACGTTTTCATTAGGCACTAATTAGTAATCTATATATGATTTTCCTGGAGAGAGGTCTGTTATAGCACTGGTAATTGCTTCTTATAATAATGCAAATGGAATAAGATCAGTTCTGAAGTTATGGGCTGAGACTGAGGATGGAAACAATGGAAGCCTTTGTTTACCAAGAAGTGGTAATGAATGTAGTGTGGCACTGGGAAATTACAGTCCTCATTTTGGCATTTCCTATGGACATTAAGTTCCAATTAAAAGGGGAAATTGAGCATCCTGGGATGAAAGGATTGACTGACATTGATTACATGCACGATATAATGCAAAAGCTGAACCAATTCCATATCCCACTTCTAAATTAGCATCCAAATATACCAGCTATGATAATCAAAATTGCATACTAATCCCACGTGGGCGAAAAAAAAATTCAGTTAGTTAATGACTGTATTTGAATTACTTATTGTTCCAGCAGTATTTCAACATTTTATGAAATTACATTATTGTACCTCACTGTGGTAGCATTAGTTAGAGGCTTAATATCTAAGTAACAAATCTTGGGTTAAAGGTTTACGCTGTAGCTTTAAAATCAAATTTCATGAATGATCTCTTCGCACATAGCTAGAACTACCATAGCTTCTAAGTGAATTTAATCCAAAAAACTCTTTAAATGTCTCATTCACATGTTGTATCGTGTCTTCACAGTAACACAACTGCAAATAGAAGATAACAGCGCGCCTATACGAGCAGTTAGAAAAACTTACAAGGACAGAACAAGAAAAATGTAGCTAACTGCAAGCTGAGACTTATGTACTGGTAACAAATGTTAAGTTGGTTCTGGAGTTGTTTGAAGTTTTGTTTTTTCCTTCATTTGACTGTTAAGGCCACCTTCAAAATTTTGGAGGTAGGTACTTCACAAAGCTATTCTTCAGTCAAGTGTGTTCGAGCAATTTGATTTCAAAGAGAAAATAAGTTCTTCACAATACTTTTCACAATTGAATAGGTAGCTGATTGGAATTTTAACAAAAGCTGCTCTCAACAGCGCTAGGTACGTCTTTGTGTAATTCTGAAGCACTTCTTCTGTGACGTGATGATAAAGTCCTGAAACAAAAAAAATACGAAAGGTCAAATTAGCATGTCATTTTCTGCTCAAATCAACATGACGCTCATTATTCACAAACTTTCTAAACGTTTCTGCTTTAAGGAAGCAGAAAGATTGTTTTCTAACATTTTTCCTCATACTTCAAATCATGACAGAGGAGCTCCACTAGTGCATCCCACACTTCTGTCTCCATACAGAGCCGCTCTGCCTCATCTGCAGCCCTCTGCTCTGTTAATTATGTTTAATGGACATGAGCTGGGGAGGTAGAGTCCCTTCTGCCAGAACAAAAACAACTGATTAGGCTGAGCAAGCTGCGTCACAAAGAGATCATCAACCAATCTGAGTGGACTTGCATCTGACTTTAGTGGATCAGATATACCTGTTACCGCAGAGACGGCTAGAGTCCTGAGCTAACCTACATCCATATCTGTCAGGGGTAATAATGCCATTTAAATCTTTCACAGTCAGGTTGGTGGCTTTCAGGCTCACAGAATTGGCCTTTTCATACATCAAAACACATTCATAGATACTTTGCTAACTTTGATTGCACCCCATTAACCTATAAATGCAGCTACCCCCTGCTTCACTGTTTCAAAGCTCTATTCTTTTTAAAAGAGAAGTTTCAAAAGAAAAAGACATTTGACAAATTGTGGTTGGAGCTTTCAGGGACCTTGAACATTTTGTTCAGTTTGACGAGCTGGATGCTGCTTTGACTTCTTAATGAAACATGAAAGGTCAGAAAAGGTTCAAAAATGCCTTTGTGACAGAGCACAGATCCTGCATGCACCCTGCTGGCTTCCCCGCTGTCTGAGAGAGGAGGTGGGAATAGGCTTGTCACTTGCACCCGCAGCTGGACTCCAATACTGTAAAGAATTGAGAATATAATCACATCAAGGTGAGCCGTTGCCTTTTTCACAGCTTCAGTGTGCCTGTTTGTAAAATGAGCATCTCCACACACCCTCACACTGCAGATGTACATTATTATGGTCAGTACTCAGCAGGGTGTTAAGCCATAACATCATACAGTCATAGACGAGCCTGTTTGGGAAATCTGTGTTTTAAAGCAGTCGTTCAAATAAGACTTAGGGCTTATTGAGCATTTTCTCAAAGCAGACAACAGTATTATGTGAATGTTTTCTGTAAAAACCAACAACATTTAGTCTCGCCACATGCTGCCCTTGGCCATTCTTTCAATTCTCATCTGCAATGCTTGCGATAGTTGTTTCTTAACACAATAGAAATTGGTCTCACTCTTAGCAAAAAATCTCCACAGAGGTTTACTGTATTGTCCACAGCGGGACTAATTCAATTCTTCTGTCGTTTGCTGCCAGCTGCATGTCCCAGTCAAGCCATGCTCTCATCAAACAAACTTGATTAAAACAGCCTAATCTATGCGGCTGCTAGATGATGCAGTGTGTGTGTGTGTGTGTGTGTGTGTGTGTGTGTGTGTGTGTTTGTGCCTTGATGTCCTGACGTACGAGAGGACCTTGGTTTATCCATTTAAATACAGACAGCGGGCCAAAAATAAGCATGTAGGGCACTCAGGGCCACAGGCGGCACCCTCGATGACAGCACCCTTGTAGTTTGTAACTTGGAAAACATGTTGCTTCAGAATGAAAGACAGAAAAAGCCTGTTGCGCTATGCACTATACTCCACACAGGACAGCTGACCTAGATCTGTATGGGAACAGTTCTGAGAGAGGAGTGGTACGACAAGATGATCAGATTAGTTCTGTCTACTGATGACACAGGACAGCATTTTTTCAGAATATCTATCACTGCAGGAGCCCAGTTCTCCTAGAGATTGAAGTGAGGTTGAGTTTGTGTCCTGTCACAGATCACACAGACCATGAGCTTTACCTAACCCTAAACAGCTGGTTTAGTTGACTTTTCCCCTAAAACTGACCTGAACAATAGTTTACCCATAAGCGTACAACAATTACTATGTGAAGAATTTGTAGAAAGTAAGAAATGTTGGCATTGTGTCACCAAAAAAAGGCCATTGAAAGTAATACCAAGGTTTTGCAGAATCGGTCAGTATTGAAGTTTTTGGGAATCCACCTTGAAAATGATCCCGTTTCAAACTTCATGACGCTCTTGTGAAAGCTTGATATACTTTTGGGTCTAATTTTATGTTTATTTGTACATGTTCTTGGGTAGGTCGTTTCTAGACAGGTAGGTATGCACTCACCTGAGTTTGTGACAATAATCTTCTAAAATCACACAGTCATTATTTAAAAAGGCATTAGCACCAGCTTCAGTTCTCCCTTCAAAACTCAACTCAGCTCAGTTCAAAGCTAAATCAAATGCATCTTTCTGTCCTTACATTTGTGTGTTATATTTGTTGGTGTTTTGAGACTACAAAACTACAGCACCCTAGAGGGAATCCCCCTTGCAGAAAATAAAGTCATTTTGGAAGATACCCATCAGAATTTGGCAAATGACAAACAGAGGGTTCATGGAACAGAATGGAGAAGAAAAATGATTACAGTGACCATAACCTTTCATACCTACCTATGAGAAGATCAGAGCCTATTCTTTAATCAAAGTCTTGACTGTACAACTGACCTTCACAGTGTATTGCACATACCTAGCTAATAAATTGTTTCACACAAAAGACCGTTCTGCTCATCTGAATAATAGTCATATCACTTGGCTTTAAGGTAATGACTGAAAGCTTACACTTCGCAGCTCCCTCAAATTCAAATTGCTTGTGTGTGTGCGTGTGAGAGAGGAGAAATAAATGTTGGTCTGTTGGACACAATGAGGTATATTGTCTGGTGTGGAAACCAAATTTCATGGGAGCTCATTAGACGGGCCACTTCAAAGATTCCCAAAGAAAGAATTGGCGAGAAGGATGGGTGCAAAATTGGATTTTCTCTACTCTCTTAACTGCAAAATAGCCAGTACTCAATCTGAAACTAATGAATGGATCTGGATGGGATCTACTGTATGTGGCTGAGCTCAAATATATGCACACACAGTAGCAAGGGCAAACATACCCTTGAAAGGTTATTGGTTATTTTCTCGCCACCAGTTTTGAAATGAGAAGAATTAGTGCTGTAAGTGGAGTATATTTAAATAAGGTCTAGTGTGTATGTGTGTGCATGGTGGTGGGTGATTTGTGCTTATCATAATGTCACAGTTGCCCATTTCAAACACTAAAAACAGCGGATTTTCTACAGCAATGCCTCAGTAGTGCAGCTTTGTATTTCATACCCCGCATTTTTCACGCTCTCGTTTTCAAGCCAGTTTTACATCTGAGGCAATAAAATTGCAAATAGGCATTTCTGTCAGTAATGAAGGGGCTGTGATACAGTGAAACACTATCAGTCGTTATCTAAATGCACAAAACACAAGTTTATTGAACAGTAAAGCAATTTGTGAGCAACCCAATTCTATGGTTTTAGAACATTCTCACTCAAGTCTCACTTTTTTCTTATTGACCCTGCCTGGGTGCATTTTGAGTTTGATAGCAGAAAATGTGAAAACAATGTCAAAGACCAGATTTTGGTGATTAAAGGCAATCTTTCTCATCCCTGGAATTTCCACTGATAAAAGCATGCTTGCTTTTACACTTCCTCCATCAACCAAAAATACACTTCGTTAGTGTAACAACATGGTGAGGTTTAAGCATTACTCTTGAAACAAAATGAAAAATGAAACATTTTAAATGAAGTAGGCAAAAGCAAGTTGGAGTAAAGTGGAAACATCAACTTAAGTTCAGTGACTCATAAATTAAAGTTTGAAACTTGAATCATCCTCATATATTGAGCAAGGTACTATAAACTATGGTAAACTATGGTAATATAAAACCATTTTTGGACAGGCTTTTCCCTTGGCAGTATATGACTGACTTTTAAAGCTAGGGCTTGCTGGTTTAATTTGCGAGGCAGCAAGCAAACGACTATGGCTACTCATCAAAAGGTTAGCATAGATGCTGCTATAGTATCAATGACATTAGAACTGAACTATTTCTTCATTGAAAGAAGAGAGCACTGAAGGCTTCTCTTGATGCCAAAGATATTTTTACTAGGTAGATAATAGTTTATCATAACCTGCTGAGTTATTGGCATTGTTAGCCTCAAATGTCTCTGTTTCATTCTGGTTGTGGCAATATGAAACTCAGTAATGGGTAGTCCTGTAGGCTTTAGCTCTATATGTTACCAAGTGATTTACACAGATGTTGGACCAAAGAAATTACCAGTACTGATGCCAGTTAAACAAGACTCTAGGACATACATACAGATTTCTTATCAGAAAGATATTTTAATGAATTTGACTTAAATTCCTGGAATTTTCAGAACATCAAAGTGCTGCCATGTGACGTGCAATTAAAAAATAAATATTCAAGGCAGAAATGAAAACTATTTCTAAACTATTTCTAAAACTTTTCAAATATGATTTAACATTTAGCTATACTGTTTATATTTAGGTTCACATAAGCAGTATGTAGGTGTTTATATTTGTTCCCAAACTGTCACAAAAGGGATCTAATTGCCTCCGAACAAAAGTGTAACTTAGGGGTCATACTTGCAATCTCCCTGACTCTATATCACCGGAGCACACTAATGAGTGTTGCCTAGCAACCGTTAAAACAGGGCTGGTAAAGTCGACGTTGGTAAAAAGACTTCTGCTCAGCGAGATCTTTTTCTTTTCATCTCAACTTGATATTCATGTACCATCTGCATGCAGTAACAATGCCCATTTTCACATTAACATCAGAAAGGTTGTCTTGTTCTGCCAAGACATAATTTGGTTCTGTTCTTAATTAGCTTCCATCATGAAGCTTTAATGCCATGTCTTTAAGACAATAACATGGATGATGAGCTGCAATCAATGTTTTAAAGCTGGTCATTTATGTATAAACTTTGAAAAATATTATTGCATTCACGCTATGCCTCTTACTGAGCCAAAATAATATTCTGAAGATGAAAGATGTCCTGCGTAGTTGGAATTTTCTTCAGCAGTGACTGCAGGACTGCAACCACAGCAGGTGATTATGGCCTGAGGGATGGACAGGGTAGTTTATAAATTAATAATATAATAAGATGCTTAAGTCCTTTAAAGTTGTTATGACTGAAATCACAGTCTGAAACATCCCATTACCAAGCGTTCAAATACGAAGACAACCCTCTCATCACAGAGTAATGATTTCTGCAGAGATCTGTTGAGGCAAACGAGCCAAATACGACTCAAATTATCATCGATGGCAAATGCTCCACATTCGCTTTGCACCTGTGGAAGCCAAATAATGCTGTTTGATTGCATGATTATCCAGAGTGCTGACTCTGAGTGCTGTCATTCAGTTTGATTGTGTTGCATGAGAGGATTGAGACTTGATCAACCTTAAGCAGAGAGTAGGGAGAGTTCAAAGAGTATTTGATCCACTTTCAAGATTGGTTCGTGTTCTGTGAATCTATAAAATATCTCATCAGAAATCTGGGTTTAGCTCGCTCTCTTGCAGTCTATTAGTGTATCACTTAAACAAAGACAGATTGTGCCTCGAGGAATTGTGTTATGGATCTGGATTTAAGCCTAAGAGCATTGCCTTAAACAGCTTACCCAGACTGGCTGAGACTTAAGATGCTGCATTTCAAATTAAACAGTGTTTGATCGATGTTTGTCTCGAAGTGGGTCATTCCTGACCAGAGGTGACCAGTGAGCCTGGCAGAAAGCCACACACGGTCATGGTTGTCTCCTCCAATAAACCATGTGAGGCATCAAGTTATGCAAAGTCTGCTTACCTTTCAACTCCTGCGTGAAGAGTGAGTCATGTAGCTCAGGTGCAGTAATGGATGCCAGTATAATACTTGTTACGTTCTCTTCCTTTTCAGCAGACATCAAGCAGAAATGCCTGTGATTGAAGTGAAACTAACTGTGTAAATGTAAGGGGTAAAGGCTTTATCATTCAAGGACAGAGCACCGGAGAGGCAGGGCTTGCCAGTGCTGTGTCATCATCATGCAGGGAGACCATCTGAATGTTATTATGCTGTCTGATTTGAGTGCCAGCTTCAAGGGCATTCTACTCTACCCAGACAGTTATTGAAGTTCTCAACCGGACCCAAACAACATTTAATTTATACAACAGAAAAACATTTCACTTTATTCACTCCAACCCTTAATAGGCTTACATCATTTACTTAATGCTGAGTGCTCACAATTTGCTCCATTCTGCTGGGTTGTAGTAATGTTCTTGATGAGGATGTCTGTGGCTCCAAGGTAATTGCTATTTTCTGGCTCCATCCCAGGAAAACATCTCAAAAAGTGCTCCTAAGTAATTCCGGTCCCTTGTGGCCAATCGAAGTGCCTCTACGAGAAAACACGCCCTCCAGATTGGTATAAAAATGTTCTTCAGTGGGTCAGATTCGATTTGAGTAAGCCTGCCTGCAGCTTCGTAGTTTTGTTTATCGACTGTCTTCCACCTACACCAAGAGTTGTGCTCTGGAAAACCCTTCAGTGGCTTGAACAGTAAATATATGTTTGCCAAAGAAATGTATATCCATAATCAAAGTGACAACTCTGTTTCATCAGCCTATGTTCTCCTTGGAGACAATCAAACCAAAGCCATAGATGTGCCTCACTGAATACGCCTGTTTCATATATTCCTGTCACATATTCATTTTTCATTTGCAGGCATTCAGTTTTGATTGTTACCCTTGCAGTAAATGGGCAAAAATGCAATTTATTGTTAAATGTCATGCAATCTAGCCCAATGACAAAGAGACATCTCAGGCAGCATAATTAGTAGGCACAGTGTACCAGGCTGTTCCTCTTTTCTCCCCCCTCTCCAGCATCTGTAGTGGCCTGATTATCAAATGTTTTGATGTCAAGAGAGAGAAATGTTGACTGACAGGCCAGGCCAGACTGGAGCAACAGATCATACAGTAACTGACAGCAGAGACTCATCCTTTCTCCTTTGCACAAAAAAACAAAGCAAACAAAACATTTAATTATTCTTACCGCCTCAACAGACAGAGGCAGAGCTGACTAGATGTGGAGAAAAACGAGTTTGGCTGGTCCATTTTTGTGTGGGTTCACTGTTAATCCTTAAAAGAGATGGAGTTTGAACGCTATTACCTCAGAGTGGGGAAAAAAGACCTCCCAGAAAAGCCCAGGGATAGCACAAAAACTAATTTAATGATAAGGTTCAACGACAAAGGGGTATTTATCATGAAAATCCATAAAAAAGGACATATTCCATCACCAGCATCATCATAGTAGTGCTGCAGACTAAAGCCCGACCAATACTCTATTTTTGGGGCTGATGCCGATATAAGGGAGAAAATAATTCTCCATTCTCCGATGCTCAACTTTCTTTCAGAGAAAACATATCAGTTATAAGCTTAACCCTATAAGTGCTTCTCAGGGAGCTTGTCTCACTAGTCATTCCCCCCGTGTTTCTGCTCATAAGCATCACGAGACTTCTTGGAGGTGCTGGTTTTACAATGTTTGCTCTGGGGGATTCAGACATCTTGTCTCCTTGTGCTGATTGGTTCTGCTAGAGTTAAATATCTGTCTTAGTCAGATGTCAGTTCTGAGTTTCTGGCCTGGGTGTGTGTGTGTGCAGGCAACAAGGACTACCTTTTTGCTTTGGACAGATGGTGTATTTAATCAGAAAAAAACATGTTTGACCTTCATTGACCCAAGCTTGTTTATAATTGTGGAGTTTTAGTCTGTCCTTCAATTGTTTCTCTTGAATAAATACTTTTTGGATAGATTTGTCAGTTAGTCAGGTTCTGTTGAGTACTTTCAGATTGTCATTACAAATGGGAATGCTTGATGAAACCAGTAACATCTTTCTTTGAGTAAATGTATACAAATAAGAGACCACGCTTAACTTGTGTGTGTGTATATATATATATATATATATATATATATCCACGTGGACGTTTCAGGCAAGAGGCCCCTCTTCAACATGTATTCTGGGAAAATCTATGCCAGAATACAGTTTGAAGAAGAGCGTCTTGCCTGAAACTACACTCATTTGGCAAGAATAAACTTGACAGTCCTCAAATGACCCATACCAAATACTGAAATTGGTAAGAAAGACCAGACATGTGTCATACTGGATACATATAGCTATTTCATGCTGTCATTTGTTTTTACGTAATGATCCATAACAACCACGTCAGCAGAAACAAAACATCATGTACTGGTCCACATATTTCGTTTTTCCGGAGAAGAGAGGTGTAAACTCCAGTTTTCACTCTACATACAAAACAAGACATTAGTCACGTATGATATGTTCACAGCTCAAAAACAGGAGGGGATACCAGACAGTGTCATATGGCAGTCTTATTACATCCCACAAAAAGTGCCCTTGTGCAAAGGTTTGGCAGAATAGAGGTGTATTCATCTTTTGGCTGTTTTCGAACAGCCTGGTTGGCATTCGTCTGCCAAATTCTTTGAGCCAAATTCAAGTATGCCTCAGAACTGGCTGTTGTCAAGGCTGCCTGTCTGGTGGGAAGGAAGCAACCAGCCTCAGAAAAACAATGGAAGTGGCTCCGTCCAGCCTTCAAACACCAAGGAGAAGATGGCAGGAGATTTTCAGAATGATGTGGGCTTCTCCTTCTCAGGGGTAATATCTCCATACCGGATATTGGCTTTGTGCCCTGCCACCAAACAGAGGGGCTACCATTGTTCCTTAAACACTGGTCCCCTCAGCTTGTTATTAAAGGACTAGATATTGAGATATTGAGATATTGAGATCTAAACACCAAACACCAATATGAGCCTGAGCTTGATATTGTGTATTTGTGTTTTTCATGAGACTGACCATCGTAGTCCATATGAGTTTGCAGTGTTGTGTACACCCGATAATATTTGATGTGTTGTCTAGAGGAGCAAGATAACTGGAGGGTGGGATGGACAGTTGTTTATCTCAATTGCAGATATTTTAATCTAAGAGGAATGTGATACAGTCATGTAATATGTGCTGGACCACTGGTCCCCAAAAGATCTATAATCACTCTTCAGTTTGTTGTAGTAAATTATAAGGATATTTTCTTTGTGTGAAACGTTCATTTGCAAATTAATATTCTATGATGATGATGTACATATATTTTTTTCAGACATACACATACAATAACCTTTATCTTGATTGAAAGCACAATAACAGTCAACATTTAATCTAACTGGCCTCCTTGACAGGACCCTCCAGCTCCAACTGTTCAGTCAACATAACAGAACTTAAACTATCCGACAATGGATGTCACCTCCATGGAATGCTGCTGCAGTCAAAATTATAATCTTGATATTTAATCCTAAAAATTGAAAATGAATCTCTGAGCTCTTGGTCAGGTCAGGTATTACTCAGGTCAGGTATGACTCAGGTCAGGTCTTTCTTGTTCATTGTTTTGATTGAGTTACTTTTAACAGTTGGAATTACATACTGTGCATTTAACTCTCTATCACATTGAAAACATTCATTACATTTATATTAAATATTACTTGTAGTTTAGCACAGTTAAGTTATTAAACATAATCAACAGATCACTGCTATGTAACTGTTAAATGAATTTGCATAATGTTGACAGAACTTAACATGACACCAATACAATAAACAGATGTTGGTTTAATTGAACCTGAAACATTTCGTACTTCCATGTTTGGTGAGGTTGCTTAAACAAAGAGTCCTGAAATAGGACCTCAGTAAGGACATAACATGAGACTCCCACTCATGCTGGCTTGGGCCATTCTGCTGCTGATGAAACTGATGGCTTCGGTCCACAGATCAGCAATGAAACCTCCACAATAATAATGTTTGAGCCCACCTCTAGCAGGTTCCCAGGATGAATGTTTGCTGGGGATATTAGAGTAAAGGCAGGGCAGCATGAAATGGCTTCTTTGAATATGAGAGCTGAGAATGAAAGACAGGCTGCCAAAGTTATGATGGTGCAATAGCCATGTAAGCTATGAAATAGGGTAAAACACACAGACAAGCATTTTATGAGCTCAGGATTAGGAAAATGAAAGATAAACACTCAACAGTTTGCCAAATGTATTGACTCTGTTTACTCATGACAATTTAGAAATAGAGCGGATTGGCTTTTAAATATCTTTCCAAGGTATTTAGGCAACCTCTCTTATCTGTCCAATCTTACATGTCACTTAATGAGATGGTTCCTAAAGTTTTTTTTAATTTAAAACCATATTTCATTATTTGCTGTAAAATCAATCACGGTTTTCTCTCGCACAATATTTATGAATATCA
>OMLP01014511.1:16966-29007 GCA_900302685.1 Spondyliosoma cantharus
CTGTTGACACAAGCCCTCTCCTCTCTGTCAGATAAGAGATAACTGGGCTGCCAGTGTTTAGACGCACCATTAGTGGTGTCATCAATCACACACACATATACATTCACACACACACACATACACACAGGGCGAGGAGATGGAGGAGGATTACTCAGGGGTGACACAACATATTGCTCTATTACTGCTTCAAGCTTGTCAGACTACATCCTTTTTTTTACAGCTCATCACACACACACACACACACACACACACACACACACACACACACAGAACATTTGAGAGAGACACTGAGGGGGCAGACAGGAAAGGAAAGAGGAGAGAGGACAGAGCCTCAACCACACGCACACGCGCACGCACGCGCACACACACACGCACACACACACACACACACACACACACACACACTCATTCAGTCCCTGTTCATCTGCGCTGCACAGCACAAAGCCGACCAGCATCAGAGACTTGATGCTTGCTTGCAGCACATCTAGAGACTCTTAATCCCACTGTGGCATAAGAACACAGGCAGCAGTCCGTCATCAAACCGGGCTGAAGAGCAGATTGATGCATTTATGGGATTTAAAAAAAAATTTGGTCTAGCTCTCCTTGATGTGCACTTGTGTTTCAGAGTTAAGGAGATATACTAATGTTGCAGAAGGTTACTACTCTTAATGGGCATATGGTAATTGTCTTTATTTATGACTGCATATGTGGGAGGTTTATGTGTGTATGCATAATAAATTGTAGTTAATAGTTATATATTATTCATTATATGCTACATTATTAGTTCCAGAGCTACAGCATGCAGTCAGAGTTAGATATGCAGAGTAGGGGCTGGGCACACAGGGGTCATGGAGGACAGACAAAGGGCGCATATCCAACGTTTACTCCCACCTGGATATTTCTCATTAAAAGCTCAAACGGCCCACGGCTTCCAGATCGCCATTAAAGTCACACCAAAACAACAATGACTTTCAAACTATCCATTGACTAATAATGCTGTCATTACAAGTTACTTGTGGCTTTGCAAGACAAAAAAAAAACTTTTTTTGAGTGGTCCTGGGTTCCCCGCGGTCACATTAAAGGCTAAGGCATAATTTGGCCATTCACTTACAAGTCTTGGAGAATTCTTCCCTCAAGGAACACAATCAGGCATAATTGGCCAATCAACATTGGGAACAAACACAACTATATACCTCACACAGTGAGGCTGTCGGATACATTCATGCAGACTGGACTCCAAACTAAAAAAAAAATAGTATTACTGGTATTCTACTGAGATTATAAACGGTTCTGTTAGGAGGCTGGCTGGCTGACAAATATGACCCATTAAAAATGTATTTTGTTTTTAAAGCAGGGAGATGACCAGGCATATGGACAGTGGAGAACCAGTAACCTTTCATTCCTTTCACTGCTTCACGCAATATGTTTTTAAACATAGGTCGAACAAAGGTCGAGTCATGAATATGTCTGAGAAATTACAGATATTAACATAACATATGGATATATATAATTACACTGTACTACTGTAAAATCTAGAAAAAAAACTGATCGTTAACATATTTCAGTACGTTATGAGTTTTGGCGATGAGTTGACCCTTTAAGTCAGTGAGTGTACTTTCAGTTTTTTAGGAGAAGATACCTCAAATTACTCAGCCACAGTTTGTCGAAAAAGTGATGCAAATATTGCATCTGATATCTCATATAGCATTTGAAATAGCGTAAGACATGATTTAAAACAAATCCTGTCTATTGAGTGAGAACCTCCACATTTACCATTTTTTTAAGTTCAGGTGAGGTATCAGTACAGCAAACACTCTCAAATCCCCACGGTTGTCTTTTCTTTGTTGTTTTTGTAAAAACTTGTACATTTGGAGATTCGAGGATTCCAGCCGACAACAGGGAGATGAATTAAAATGATGCCAGTAAATAGAAGCTGATCTATGAGGCTGTTTGAGAGTGATCAATAACGCTGAGGACACTTAAGGTGCAGCATGTCATTGCTCAGCACTTAGACATCGTTATCTATTATTGACTGACTATGGATCAGTTCATCCCAAAGGAGTTGATACAAGCACAGCAGACTTAATTTGATAGACTTTGTAAAGTCAATTGAAAGTATTATAATTTCCGAGGGTTAACTCATCCTGAATGTCGAGGAAACTCTTTCCATGTGTTTTGGAACTGTTTCAGTACTTAAGTGCACTGCATGCATTTTATAACTGCAATAAAATGAACATAATGGAATTCATTTATGTAAACAACTTCAGTATGAGTTTATATGTATGTACACGTGTGTGAATGTACAGTATGGCTCTCTTAATGTTGGCTTGAGCTTGTTAGTTGTACTAATTACTCCAAACAGCACAATGGATCTTTTTAGCCTGAGGGGCGTATCCACTGTGACCTCCCCGTGTGCTGGAGCTCAGTGGTCCTGGGGGGTATTTAGGAGGTAAACATGTTGACTGCACCTCTACTCCACCGTACCACCATCCATTTAGTTACCCACATGTCCAATTAACGAGCCACTAGCTAATTTGGGGTTGGTGCATATATGTAAATGAAAGGCAAACAAAAGGAATGGGTGATGGATGACAAGAAAGGGGGCTTGGGAAGGGTCCTTGTGGGACACTTAGCACCGCAACACTAATTAAAAAGCCATAGCACTCTGAGCGCTGAGGTGACTCATTAGCCGCAACCTGCTTCCGAGCCACATGGCACACTGAGTGCTATCGCTAGCTGGCTGTGAAAGAAGGAAAGCCACATAGAGAAAGAGAGAGAAAAGAAAACAGTAAGGGAATGATGGACGTGGGCATTGTGCTAGACTGAGGTGTCCATGTGGGCATATAAACTCAGCCAAATTAGCTTGGTTGCATTAGCCCTCCTGCGCCATTAGCCATTAGTTTAGTGCAGGGGGTAGCAAGCTGAAGAAAGGTTACCATAAGCATGGCAATTAGGGCTATAATAGGATAAACAACAACCTGGCCAATGGAGGGAGCGAAGCAGAACACAGTGTAGCGAGTGATTACAGAGGCCAAGTGTGTGGAGGTGGGTGACTTCAGCTATATTGATCTGTGGCACTGCGGTGGAGGGAGTTCAAAGTGGCACCCACTGAGCCTGCATGGCTTCTCCGCTCAGTGGAGACAATGCCAGCAGCTTCTACAGGGAAACGCAGGCACAAACAGATGTGCTCTTATTCTCTTGTACCTGCAAGCGCGTACACGAATGTGCGCGCTTGTGTGCGCTTGTGTGCGCATGGTGTGCAGCGTAGCCTGTGTGAGTGACCAGTGTCTGTGCCTCCGCGGTGTGTGTTTCTCCTCCGGTTATTCATTTCATCTCAGTATGAATCGTCACGGTTTTTCACATGCTGCTCTTTATAAAACAGCCATATCCTAACATTTACTTTGTCGTTGAACAACAAAACCTCAAGAAAATACAATCTTTTTAGAGGGGGACCAGGAGGAGAAGGAGGAGAAAAAAAAAAAAAAAAAACAGGCAGGAGAAACAAATGCTGTGGGATCAATGATGCAAAAAATTGTTTTTATCGAATGCTGCGTGGCTCACATTTCCTGCAGACACAGATAAGAGAATGGGAGCGAGCAGAACCTTCTGTGTAGCTGTGTGTCTGTGTTCGGTAGGGGGAGAGAAGGAGGGCGCGAGAAAATAAATGAGATTATTGATGTTACATGTCAAATATAATTGCTGAGATTTGAGCAAAGAGGAGGAGAGGGGCAGGCTGATGGGCTCGCTGATCCGTGGAATGCTTCATTTGGGAGAAAGGCCAACAAGTCACAGAATTTGGATTGTGACCTCCGGTGTGTGCATACAGTATGTGTGCGGTTCCGGATGTGTGTGATACTGTGGGGGAATGAGATCGCTTAGCCTCCAAACTGAGGTGTTAACTTTTAAACTTTAACACACATGCACACACACACACACACACACACACATATACACCCACCCACACACACACACCCACACACACACACGTCTAGATTGCATGTCATAATCCCAAAACAAGGTGTCAGAGTCACAGACTGTCAGATGTAATATGTTCTGATGTTTGCCTGTGCATGTACTCTTCATTTTTCCCCTTTCAGGTCGGACTTTTAGAAAGACCCTCTGATGCTGTAAAGCATTTGTGCTTAAAAATGTTCAGTTCACGGTCAAAGAGCAGTAAAGACACCTGAAAATATTCACATTTGCAGAGGCTGGAATCAGAAGATGTTGACATTTATTTCTTCTTAAAAAATTACTCAAATAGATTCATTGATCATCAAAGTAGTTGGAGAATAATATAATAAATAATTGACAATAAGTCAGTTAACTGATTAATAGTTGCATTTCTAAAACATGTCCGTTGAATAGAAGTATGCTCACGATATCAGATGCAGTCGATCATACCTTTCCAGTTGGAGGCCGACAGCTACTGAATTACATGAGATGAAAAAGCTATGGCAAACATTTAGATAAAGATAAAGA
Source organism: Spondyliosoma cantharus (assembly GCA_900302685.1). Lineage (NCBI taxonomy): Eukaryota > Metazoa > Chordata > Actinopteri > Spariformes > Sparidae > Spondyliosoma > Spondyliosoma cantharus. Next base: position 21,446 of record OMLP01014511.1, read on the forward strand.
TAGATAAACAGATGGATGAATGGACTGGTGTGTGTGTGTGTGTGTGTGTGTGTGTGTTTTGGATAGCGTACAGCGAAAGTCCCATAGCTGGTGGCTGCTGTCCCAAAGAGAGAGATGTTCAGAAATTGTATGAAATTAGTGATTAAATGCAAGGCCAAATAGACATCCTGTCTGTGCATGTGTGTGTGTTTGTGTGTGTGCGCGTCCACTCACAAAGACACATTCAGAGGCCCGGTGGCTCCTGAGAGGTTTGGGCTTCGTGATGGAGTCAGAAATCTCATCTCATTCACAAAGCAAACATTCCAGCTTTGCAGCGCTTTTCAACACTTTCCACTAATTCTGCTCATTTCCAGCATACATCGTCTTCGAAAGTAAACAGCGGCCCTCTCCTGCAGGAAAATCTCAAACCCTGACTTATCCCTCTTAAAAGGTAACGTTTTCCAGCTCAGCGGCCAAGATGGCTGGACCATTATTTAAATGTCAAACGTCAGCATCAACTTCAGGACAATTTGTTCCTTTTAACAGAGAGATGTGTTTGTGGTAAGAGAGGAGAGTTATGAAGACACATGTGAGAGAAGGAGAGCGGCTCCCGATGGCTCAACACTGTACTTCAAATTGACTCCAGCAGGCCTGAACTGTCCATACATACAGAGGAAATATGTGAGGATTTCATTAGGAGACAATTATGCTGTAAATGTTGCAACGTGGTGGCTGCACTTGCTGGGTTTGAAAGACTAGCCGGCTATGACACAGCCACAAATTATATAATATTATTATATTATAATATATTTTTATAGTTTAAGACCCTTTTATGGAAACTACAGCTGCAGCTGTCAATTAATCAATTAGTCAACTGAGAGAAAATGTGTTGATCTTTTAATTAATTTTTCTATTAAAAGTGTTCAACATTTTCTGATTTCAGCTTCTTAAATATTAGGATTTGCTTTTGTTCTTTGTCATTTATGATAGAAAATGAGGAGTCTTTGGACTTTGGACTGTTGGTTGGACAAACAAAGTAATCTCAAGATGCCACTTTGGGCTCTGGGAAAATGGACATTATTCACTTACGTTTAAAAAATGTTTTTTTTTTTTTACATTTTATAGACAAAATGATTAATCAATCATTCATGAAAATAATCATCAGATTAATAAATAAGGAACATTTTTGATTTATTTGCAGCCCTGAAATCAACTTTGAGTTCGACACCTACAAAAGTTGTTGAGTTTCTTGCCACAACAAAACACAAACTATCGCAATTTACCCAAACAAACAAGATTAAAATGAGCAAAGTCTAGAAAAATGTAGGGAACATTGGAGAGGAAACACAAATGGGTGCAGCAAAGTACCATACATGAACTCAGATGTTTGTAATAAAGTTTTCTTTTTTTTCAAAATGAATCCCAGTACAATTATTTTCTAATTAATAAAAACTCAAAGACACATATCAGATGAAATAGTGTATATAAGATGCTGATATTTTGTTCTTGTTGTTTATTAACAGTAACATTATTATTATTTTTGCTTTTGCTATTTAGCAATAACCCCCCTTTTGTACCAGGGAACAAAGAAATCATTGTTAAAACAAAAAAAACTAAACTTTTCATTCAAGAGCACAAATTTGATCATACCAAGGTATAAAAACAACCTTTATCATTATCCTTACAATTAAATCACAACTTTTCACCGTCTACAACACACTGCTACACAAACTGTCTGTCTGTTGAGGAGCTTGTGCGTGACTTTTTGTGTTTGTGTATCATTGTGTCTTTTTTCTTTTTTTTTCTTTCCTGTGTATCTCCCTTCAAGGAACATCCTGTCCATCCCCTGTTAAAGCAGGCCAATTTGCAACAGGATCCCAAAGGTAGTCAAGTCCCCCTGCCAGGTCTCTCATATTTTCAAGCTGACCGTTTTATGGTAAGATCTGTAAAATAAGCCCTCCACCTTGGCCTCGGGTTCACACCACCTCCATAAATACTGAGCTTATGACAACAGGGCACAAGGGTCGGGTCGGATTAAAGAGAGTGGTGGTTGTCGGAGAACATCTTCAAGCCAAATGGTTTTGTTGGATTCTCTGAGTTTTGTTTAATCGCAGTTTAATTCCTGCTCTACGCCAGTGTTCACAGCGCACCTTTCAAAAATAGGACTATTACAGTTGTGTTTATAGTGATTTGTGGTTGTGTGCCAGCAGTCGTTTTTATGGGTTTAAGTGTTGCATTTTAAACTTGGCAGATATGTATTCCCCCGTACTGCCTCGCTCCGCACAAACACTCCTTCGCTCTTCTGAGTGCGTGTGTGTGTGTATTCAGACGCTGGTCGAGAATGTATCTAATGAGTCCGGTGCTGCCCTATCCATCAGCGGCCTTCTGTGGACAGTGAAAATCAATGGTTCCACACAGAGCTACCTGAGGTCCCCCACACTTCCTTTGTCATAACCGCTCAATACGTCAATGAGCAGAAACTACAACACATTTCAGTTAAGGGGGTTATTGGCAAGCGTGGTGGGTGTAAATCTTTTTGGTGTTTTTCTGATGATTGTGAACTTCTCCATTTCAAAGCGCCATTGTGTCGTGTCAAAGATCACCTATTCAAGTCTGCGGCAGTAGTCTTTCTTTCATTGATAATTCATTCATCCGTTTCTCTTTGTCCCCCCCCCCAGCCTCTCATATTTGGCGTGCATGATCTTTCTCCGATGGATTCAGTTTTTTCTCTCTCTTTCCTGTCTACATTTTTCTCCCTCACTTTCCCTCCTTCCAGCTCCGATCTCTCTTCTCTCTAGGCGCTTATTGACATTTCCCTGCTAACCTTCTCTTTTACGCTCACCTTAATGTGTGCTGCCTTATCAGATGCGCAGGTGGTTTGGAGTTTCATTCGACCTCACTCCCTGCTCTCCTCCTTTCCTCCGGGTTATTCATCCCTCCTTCCTGTGCTCTGAAAGTCAAGCTTCCCTTTACAAAACCCCTGCGGTCTTATCTGGGAGACCCCGCGACCTCGCAGTCATTGCAGCAGCCAGCAGGAGAGAATAGAGACCACAGCTCCCTCGGGAGGAGGACAACGGGATGAAGGTGTGTGTTTGTGCGTGCGTGTGTGTGAGTTCAGTGCCATTAGAGCAGTCTATTTACTGCCAAACTGTCTAAACACTTGTGATAACATACAGTAGTGCAGCAGTGGGCCACAGTACTCTAGGGACAGTGCTGAAGCTGCTCAACATGGAGTGAAACTAAAAACTAGGGCTGCAGCTAACAATCATTATCCTCAATGATTAGTCCAATCTTATTTAATTTTTGTTTTTTATTAACATATTTGTTGGTTTGTCACAGGTTACTAAACTAAAGGTAACACTCTCAAACTAGCAGTTTACCTAGCAGTCATGGTAAAGCATGGCATTTTTGCGTGATCAATAGTATACATGATTAATCTATCATTAAAGGTGCAATATGTAAGAAATTAAGTTAAGTTAACAGAATGCAAATAAATAAGAGTTTTGACGTTATTTTAAAGACGTTGATGTACTGTGTTGCAGAGTTATTCCATGAAGTTAGCAACCAGCTAGCCCATGGCTAATTGAGCTAACAAATTTTACATATTGTACCTTTAATTTTTTCTTTCAGTCACTTCATCAATCGTTTCAACACTAATACACCCATTGCCACGGCCTTCTGCTCGGCACACTAACCAAGATCTACACGTCATCTGCAAATATGTACATTTCAAGAAATACGCAGTTAATTAAAAAGTTTGATTATCATTGTTACAATAATAATTATTATTAGAAATTATTAATAAGACCAAGTGACTTAGAGAAAGATGGTTGCCAAGTTAAAGATGACTTGCAACGATTCCCAGCAACATTGACACATTAACAACTTGCTCTCATAGTAAAACAGCCAATGAAATCCAGTTTCAATGTGCAACGGAATCTCACATTTCCTGCCCGTGTCATTTGTTTGTGTGTTTGCATGCTTTGTTTTTTTGTGTGTGGCTGTGTGGTCTTTTTTCACAATCTCCGCAGGTGCACCACAGTGCACATATCCTATATTCATATCCTCATCCTATTCTGACCAAGAAAGCTCCCCAAGGAGAGCACCTGCCACATACACACGCACGCACGCACGCACGCACGCACGCACGCACGCACGCACACACACTAATACACATAGATTTTGATTAATGGAGAGAACAATGGAGAAAATACGTGTGGAAGAGCAGGAAAGAAACCAACACCAGAGGGAATATAGAGGAACTAGAATGACATGAATGGGTATTGAAAACACAATGAACTCTGGAGCTAAACAGAGAAGGCATCAAACAAATTAAGAAGTCATGGGTGAAATCCTAGTAAAAAGATAATACAGAATTGAAGAGCATAACACATTCTGAGACCTGCTCAGATGTAAGTAAAGTGGTTTTTATTTGAATCATAAACTTTATGTCAATTTTGGACTGAAATGGTCTGGGCTAAAATGTCTTCATATATGACTATTTAAGGTCATACATTCCAAAATGGTGAGATGGGCAGAGATAGACAGACAGGCCCTGGCTGTTGCTGCTGCCTAGTGTATTTATAGGTATTATCATCCAGTCTGTAATGCTGGTGATCTGCGCTGAAGGCATGCTATTAGGTTACGACGGGAGAATGACATCACATCAAAATGAGAAGGACAGATGATCAAGAAATTACAGTTGCTCACAAAACTTTACTTCAATCCCCCTTTTTGGAAAAAAAAACACCCCAACTTGAGGTCTGATGTCAGATCTTTTTAAAAAAACTGAATTCAGAAAACAGTTATGAGCTTGTGGTTACAGATGCAAACAAACCAGGTCCATTACAGCTACCTACAGCGATACGACTTTGACAAGCTGATTACAGTCTGTGCAAACCTGCTGTTTTCACCCAAGTACACAAAGATGATAGAGCAGGGATGTGTCTGTTTGTTGATTGCAAAGTGTTTGATCCCGCAAAAGGAAAAAATAAATAAATGCACTGATGCTGAGTTGTGAAGTGTACATGACTTTTGCAAACAACACGACCAACAGAAGAACACCACAGGACTGTCCTGGAGATGGCATGTGGTCAATAATAATGTCATTATGCTAATACACCACTTACTTGCCTCTTCACACTTGATCCAGCTCAGTCATGGTGTACTTAACAACATGTTTCTTGTACCATATTAAATATAATGCAAACTTTTCTGAAATTCAGAATCAGTATATACCTACAACATTATAATTAGGTGTAATTACCGTATAGGTAAGTACTATTTCTTAAAGGAGACCTACTATATTTTTTCGTTTCTCTATGGGTTCTTGTCCATGTAATGGATCTTAAAATGTTTTCAACTTCCTCAACATACAATGCAGTATAGCAATTTGTTTTGCTTGTTCATTTAGTTGTCTAGTCTTATCTTACTGTGTCCGTTGTTTTTTTTTTGTTTGTTTCACACATTGTGCATTCCTACCATGTCTCTCACCTGTCTTGTATGGCATCCAAGTCCACACCAATAGAATCTCCAACAGAAAACACTGCTCCTGAACGCCTCGTCAGTAGTCACGCCTTTTCAATTCCCTGTTCCCCCATGTTACAAAGTCACATATTTGGATGATTCATGCCAAGCGACTAGTTTAATTAATTAGCACAGCTGCTTTGTTGTTGGTAGCAGTGATTGGCTCAGGCATGTGTGAGCTAACCAATCACAGGAGAGAGGGAATTCAGGAGGGAGGTTCCTTAAAGAGACAGGAGCTAAAACAGAGCGTTTCAGACAGAAGGGGAATACAGTGCTGCAGCACTGGGCCGTATGTTGTGTTTTGTGAGAATTTAAATCTATTTTAAAGCTTTTTTCTGTGGTTGTTGGGCCAAGTGTTAATGTTGTATGACTTCAAAACTATGACATGAGTATTTGTTGTGAAAAAAGCTGCTACCTTATTTAGACTGCGCAATCAATATACTGTGTCCATTAATGTAAACAGTACAAATCACAAAGTGTTTCTGAGTGCTAATTTCTCACTATTTTCAGCACAAACACAATTCATGTATTCCACAAGTTGATACCTAGCGTTTCAGGCATGTTTCTTTTATTAGGTTTTTAGTGAACATTATAAGTGGATGGTTCATTATAACAGGATGGAGTAAACAGCCACTTTATAGCCTTTGTAGAGTTTGTCCTGTTGCGATGCTAAGAGCAGCAGCTGTCTACATCTACAGCCTGAAAAGATGGATGATTTGGGACATATAAAGAAAGAAAGAGGCATAATAAGAAAGTGCAGAGAGAGAAAGAGAGAGAGAGAGCGAGAAAGCTCTGTGTGAACTTGAAGGCAGGAGGTGAGAGCCTGAAGCAGCATTATGCAGGAAGTGACAATTTGGGTGTCACACCACGCTCTATAATCTACACCTCATTCTGCAGCCATGCTTTGCCTGTTGGACACTACCCAAGGTCGGTGTGTCCATGTGTTCGCGCGTGTGCGCCAACAGTACATGCTTGTGTCTCGGCTGTAATGGGGTATAGTGTTTCACTGCATGCACACATAAGCTGGTGTCTGCAGAGGTTGATATGTGTTGATATTCAAGCCAGTTTCACTCGGTGTTTAGTTTCATTTTGTTGGTCGTGTGTCCGTCCTCATAAACACGTGCACGCACATCCAAATGAATACTCACTGGACTCCCCATCTTCATTCCCCCATCTCCTGCTAACCTTCTTCTCTCATCTTTATATTTATCCTCAACAGGGCATCTGTAAAATGTATACAATGATGTGTCTTCTCTGTATACTCCCACATTAATTTAACTGTAATGTGTTTACCATAGCCACTATATTGCATGCCATTATTTCTACTCTCTAACGTACACGCGTGTTTGAGTTTGAGTTCACATGAGCACAAAGCCTCTCTGTATCAAACAAAGACGAATATGTGAGGCTCAGTGCATGATAACCAACAATCTAACTGGACAGTTTGTTACTGAGACCTGGGGATCTGTGAAACTGCCGAGACGCCAGCACGGATTAAGCTGACATGTTTGCAGAGGGGCACCAGGAGTCCACACAAGCACACCCGAGCACACTCGCACCAATGACATCATAATCCAGACAGCCAAAAGTTTAGATTTGACAGAAAAATATAAGGCAAAGAGCGCTATGAAAAGGAGTGTGCTTGAAGCCTGTGTGTGTGTGTGTGTGTGTGTGTGTGTTTGCCCGTGTGTGTCCATGCACTGAACATCCAGCTGAAGGATACAGTAGCCAAACTCCCCGACAAAAGACAAGTTTTGCCTTTCACCTAAACACTAAAGGTTCTCTGTCTTTTCAACTATTAGCCCAGGGGCCAACAGATATGTTGTTAATGGCTAAAATAAATGGTTCTCCAATCACGAAGGGCGAGCGGTGGAGGTTATCATCCCTGGTGTAGGGAGAGAGAGAGGGAGAGACAGCCTAATTCCTTCCAGCTGTAAGGCTCTGAGTGTGTGTGTGTGTGTGTGTGTGTGTGTGTGTGTGTGTGTGTGTGTGTGTGTGAGTGACTGAATGTTCAGGGGCTAAAATGACAGATTTACTCGGCCCCTTAAACGCACCAG
>OMLP01014514.1:0-19446 GCA_900302685.1 Spondyliosoma cantharus
CACACACACACGCACACACACACACACACACACACACACACACACACACACACACACACACACACACACACACACACACACACACACACACACACGTCTCTGTTGATGCTACCTTCCCAGGCCATCCTCCATCTGCTTGGCCTTCACCACAGCTGCAGCCAAGAGCAGCAACAGCAGCAGCATATGTCAGTGTTTGGATTGGAGAGCTGAGTTGAGCTCTCTGGCTCAGCCTTTCATCTGGTCCTTTGATGGGGCCTTGCTGGCTCTGCAGCTGTGGATGAGAAGGTGGACAGCACACACGTCATGCATGCACTTAATGCAATGTAACATGTCATTAAGCCTCATGGTCTTTTGATGATTCCACCTATTTCCATTGTGTTTGTCCATAATGTCTGTTTGTTCATTGTGTTGTCTCAGGAATTGTCCAGTAATATATATAATATGGAATGTAGTTTATTTCTCTGCTTTTGATGATTACATACAAGAATATTCTTAGGAACAGCTGATTTTTATTAGAAACAACTGAAAAACTGTGTTGAAGTTACATCCAGAGTATCTCAAAGACAATTATCCATATACACAGGAAAACAAGAACTAAAAGATGATGATTCTTCTGGTGAGCCTTTATTTTCAGTTCAAATTATGTCTACTACCAACACTTTGATCCTTGATAAGGTGTCGTTGAAGGATATCTTGAAAAGATCTCCATGAAATTTGTAGTGGATAGCCTATTCATCCCAACAGGATTAATTCTATTGATTTTAGTAAGCCCCTGCTTGAATTTATGCCATATAAATGATCATGATAGGCCTTCAAGCTCAATTATATAATAACATAATCTGTTCCAAGCTCCGCTGTAACAGCATTTTAAAAGGGGACAAGTATGTAAACAGATGTTTGCTAAGGTCACTTTTGTTATCTTACAATGAGTTCCCCCACCCGTATTGTTATTCCTCATCAGAACTACAAGCCTTGAGATATGAAAATGTGAGCGAAATAAGTGTGGATGAAGGGAATCAGAGAAAGTCGTGCCACGACATCTGTGTCAAAATAGCAATTACACGCTGGCCTGATTCATAACGATAAACGCAGAGCGAGGTTACAGAGACCGTGAACACTGTCTCATTGCGCCAAGGTTCCTGAATTCAATTACACACACACAGACACACACACACACACATACACACACACACACAGACACACACACACACACACAGACACACACCCAGATGATGTGGCCAGCTCAATCAGGTGTGGGAAACTTGCTATCACTGATTTTACTGGAAGACAGTTAGCTTTGTGTGTGTGTGTGTGTGTGTGTGTGTGTGTGTGTGTGTGTGTGTGTGTGTGTGTGTGTGTGTGTGTGTGTGGTACACTGTCAGTATGTCTCCAAAGCTATACTCGACAACACACTGAGCTGTCACTCAAACTTCATCTGACCTGACAGTGAAGTCTCATGCTGTAGAGACACCAGTCTCAGATCTGTCTCAGACTATCCCGTATTTTTTGTCAAATCGCTCATGGTTTCCAGGCTGACAGGAAAAAAACGCGACAGACAGCTGCACAGTGCTCTTTAGCCAGGCGCTTGGGTCTAATCTCACAGTGTCCATAGACAACAAATTTCAAGTGTGGTTCCTTTTAGTCCAAGAGGGCTTAACAGTATGGATAAGGGCTCTCTCACAGCCATTCTGAGTACTTTATGAATGCTTTCCATAATCCTGTAGACCTTGCTTGAGGGAATAACCCATGAGTTATATGTAAATGATAAAAACGGTAATGATATGGAAAGCCTTGCAATGTCTGCTAGTGATTTCAGAAGCAGAATCTTAAGGTGCAGCCGAGGAATGGAGAGTGTCCAGTTTGCTGGAGACAGGATTATGTCTCTTATCTTTGCCAATGAAGGATACCTGCTAGCTTCATCGAGCAATAACCTCCAGCGCACACTGGGGAGGTTTGCCGCTGAGTACTAAGTGATGAAGGTCAGCAGCTCCAGGTCTGAGGCCATGGTTTTCAGCACGAAAAAAATTCTGCTATCATGCAACAGGATTGTTCAAATTAGGTCACATAAAAATATATATACCGTAGTCTAGCAGTTCAATTTGCATTAAAGCTTTTAGAAGGACCTTTAATTTTTTGTTGATTCTGGCAGCTCTTTTGGATAAGGAATGACAAGGGTAAAACAAAGTCTACTTTGTTTTAGAGAGCTACAAGAAACCTATAAGGGCATTTCTTAAAACAAAGTTTTTTCTATTCATTTTTGCCTTCTGTGCATGTAAACAACACTTAAGGTCAGTGAAAACAGGCCTCCTTTCAGGATGAAGACATTCAGAAACTCAGTTTTCAGTGTCAACAAGGATGCAGACACTCACGTTTGCTTCCTTATGTGCCTTATCAGTGTATGTAGCATCATTGACAAATATGAAATTGTTGTGGTATTGGAGTATTAAAGTTTGAACATTGATGGAATGGGTGTCATATTGTCTATATTGAGCACTTACCGATAATGTTTTGTTGATATTACACAGGAGGATTCACATTCATCTGGATTCACATTTTCTGCCTTGTATTTCTGAATTGTCTTTGCCTGAATGCATTTTCAAGAGTGTTAGTATGGATGGAGATAACTTCATTGAGACTGTTTCATTTCATTTCATTTATTTATTTAAAGGACAGTGCACATTAATCAACATTTCTGTAAATGTGCCAGTGTTAGCCAACAGGCTAATTTTCAACTGTAGTCCTTTGGCAAGATGTTAAGCTAGGCACAGGGTGGATAAAAAATAAAAACATATTAAAGAATACACACAGCAACAGATAATAACAGTATAACATGATGCCAAATGACTGGCTCCATTAAAACAGGACAGCTACAATAATACATAGCAACAGACAAACATGCATTCAGATTAAATACTATCAAAGATGTTCACATTTTTGATTGCTGTTGAAAGTTCCTTCTATTATGCTTCAACTTTATTTAATTTATCCGAAAGGTGTGTTTTACAGCACAGGGGATTAGATAAGGGTTTTTTAAAAAGTTAAATAAGTTTTATTTTAGATTTACAAATTAGATTTTTATTAGACTGTAATCTCTACACAGGTTGAGATATCTCAAGATAAGAGATAAGATTTAATTTAGACCTTATCATTAGATTCTCCTGAGAATGTCATATGAAACAGCAGCAGCAGAGCACACAGACAGATTAAACAGATTACAGAGAAGAAACATACGCAGGCATCATACTAGGAGTAATGGAAAGCAGCGGTTCTACTGTGACTCCAAAGTGTGAATGTGCTACTGTCTGAATATGAAACAGGGTAGCACTGAACAAGGACCTGTATGGCCAAAAATCCTTTGTACTTTATTCTCTTTATCTATCAGGGTAGGGAATATACAGTATGTAGCAACCATGTCACAGCTGCAAACCAAACTCGAAGCAACCATCCATTGGTTATTCAGTTAAACAGTCCCATTCTCTGTTCCTGATGGGGACTGTGTCTCATTGGTCAAAGACAAAGATTCAGATACAGAAGTGGTTTGAAGCACTAAAGTCTACTTATAATCCCTCTGTAATCCTCCACTCAGTGTGATCCACTGTCTTCCCTTGAGGAGACGGAGAATACAGTCCTACTGGGCCTATCAGCTCGGTGCCATGATGAAAAGCACTATCTGATTTACTATTGCAGCTAATTGGAGCTTCACTGTGCTAATTAAATCAAGGAGCCACCTGGCGTGTGTCGTACAGTATGTGTGTCCTAACAGAGATGAAAACCTCCTGCTCATGTTTATGTAGACAATCCAGATGATATTGCGGTTGATTTTTTATGCTCTCCATATGCACAAGCAGGCTGTCCCTTGCCTCATTTAAAAGCAACCGATAACATAAAAGCCTCGGCTGCCTGGGTGTCCTGAGCTCTCTGCAATCAGGACCATTTGAAAATGTCAGGCTCCCTTGTTAGCAATTCAAACAGGCAAAGAGGCAATTACGCCATTTTCATGTTTTCACTGAGGCCCCGCTGCCTCCGACACAACTCTGACACCGTGCCCCCATGTTTTAATACGGCCGACAGGAACATTACATTCCTCAGCTGCTATGAAAAACTAACGGAGCCATATTAATACCCCCCTCACTAGCCTCCGTTCCCACCACCTCCCTCTCCTATCTCTCTCAATCACCCTTATCTCTCTCTCTCCAGCCCTCACCTCCTCTTTCATTTCCGAGACAGTCTATCATTTGGGAAACACTGTGGCGTGATTGTGGCTTCCGCTGGAAGGGGAGAGCCGAATGCTATCATCACTCCCAGGGCCATAATCAATAGTGTCAGTAATGGCAATGGCGGGAGGAGAACAGTGGATTGCTGCAGGGTCCTCAGAGATCATATTGGAGGGCTTTGTCTTTTCTCTGCCTCTCCCCACAGTCCTGTTAAATTATTCTGCAGGCGTTCCCTCTGTCAGAATCACTCCACTGAGGGCTGCAGGAGGGGAAACACTATTCTGTTATAAAGAGTTTGGAGATCATGTTGCCTGTTAAAAGCCTTCCAAAGATATAGTTATTGGGGAGGGTGTGCTTATATATCAAAATATGTGAATTTATACCCCAAGTCATTCCATGGTATGCAGTCAGAAACGCATTCCCAATGTGCTCATATTTCCCAGTTAAGTAATCAGCAAAATTTCATCTTCTAACATCACTAATTGATGTAACCCTCTTGTTTTTACTGTGATTATGGGCATTTCGGTGCAGCCTGCAGTACTCAACCTGTAAGTAATGATTCACTATAGCTCCTGTAGTCACATAAAAATGCCCCTGCTGGTGTTATTACCACATTTTTTAAAGGCTAGAATATTATGTTTCACTTGCAGGACATATCCTCAGAAACATTTTCATGGGGATGGGATTTATTACACATCGTATGTCTCACTAACATTTTTTGCTACAGGGAAGGTAAATGGCCACACGAGAGGGACACACCAATGGGAGCAGCTCACACTATGAAAATCATTCCAGGTAGTAAATCAGACAAGCAAAATAATGATCCAAGCTTAACATTTAACCACAGTTTCAGTGCTGGTGAACCATCACCACAAGATAAACTGCATTCACAGTGTTCAGTGTTTGCACGTTTTAGTTGACCTCTGACGGGTTCTTTTTAAGTTTCAAAACAAAACATGTTTATGATACCATTTAAGAGCAGCATTTTCACAGCAACAGCTATTAAACATGTTCACCTGTCACTTTTTTTCTTTTCAGGATTCAGAGAATATAATGCAGCATGCAATCCGCCATTACTCTTCATCTAATTGCAGTCAGTCTGTTTTTTACAGCCATATCAAACCAACATTTTCCAATCCTGCAAGTTCACATTAAAAACTGGCAAAATGGGTGGCTTTTATTATGAAGTACTTGTCACTGGGGTTAGCAGTGAGGACAATGATCGTTCATACTTTTGACAGCGGGTCAGTTTCCAGTGAGCAATGAGATGAAGAGCTTCTGGCAACAGGCTACACACCTCCCAACATCTCATCAACATCTCTGCTATGCTAATGTCGAGTTTGCTTGGCTGCACTAAAAACAAATTCAACAGAAAAAACAACTGTTGTTTCTCCCAGATTCATGTGCTGTTAACACAAGTGACACCAAATTAACCAGGACTGAAATGTTACAGATTATAATTTGACCTGACCCTGTGACAAATTCCTCTACAATCCTTGATGCCATTAGCTCAAATGTGATTTAAAGCCAATCAAATGACGTTTTATGTAATCCTGCATTGTGACATGTCATTGCACAGGCCAGCACTGTATGATCCATAAAGCTCCAGGCAAACTGCTGCTCTCTTGCACCCTGGCAGTGTTGAAAGGTGTGGAAGAGCAATCTGTTCTCACAGGGGAGAACAGATTGAGAAAATAGGGCATTGCTGTCAAGACATGGGACAAGCCACAGAGGACCTGCGTAGGATTAGTCAAGCTGGCCCCAAGCTGCATGACTGCACCAGCATTACATCACAGAGTGCACTTAAAAATGTGCTCAAACTACCTTGTAATATTAACAGATGGCACCTTTTTGCCGCGCTTTCATTACATCTCAATTCAAATGTCCCCAGATGGAGCTTTTCAACCCAGTGTGCTATTCATTTCCTTTGAGTGCTCTTAGAAGACAACATTAGCACAGTCGCATGGTAATGTGAGAAGTCAGCCGTCTCCACTCATGACAGCAGTGTACAGCCAAGTTACTGCTGCTGTGTCGAGGTGTTTCTGTGGGTTCTGATCCCTTCATTCTTAGGTGCGCGGGGGGTAACTCAGAAGAAGGTACCTGATTATTCAACTGTGGAGCAGAAGAGCTTCACCTTACAACAAGAAGTGCTGCATTTTTTTTAAGCCAAGGAAAAAAGTATTTTGCCATCCTGTCAGAGGACGGGGGAAGGAGCTGGTGGGAGGGAGGCAGAGCGAGCAGAAAAGATACAATTTCACAGCTGAGCACGCCCGCTTGGTTCGCTGGTGTGAGCAGGGAAGGATTTCACACCTGAGGTAATAACAGAGCGGAGGCAGAAGATGGGATCAAATTTTTACACTGTTATCCGTCTGTTTCTCTTCATCAGGGAAGATAGTGTTGCCCTTTACAAGGTCTAAACTAGCACATGCTTTAAAAGAGCAACAGTGTCTCCCATTCACTGAACTCCACTTGTGCTCATTTTTCTCTCTTTGCTCTTATTCATTCTGTAAGATTAGTCATTGCAAGGTTATGATTTATCTGGGCCACTTTCTAATGACTGAACTGCGTTTAAGATTTGGATTTGGTTTTCAGAGCTTTTTGTAGTCACAGAAATTGTTCTACAAACTCGTAAAATGCAAAATTTCATCTTCTGACGCAACAACTTTTACAGTGAAACAGCCTTCTTGGTTTCACCTACTCTTTGTCAGATAGCTGAACTGAACTATTAGCATAGTATGACATGAAATCTTCATGACATAATTATCGAGAGAAATTAATGTCTAAATCAAAAGGTAATGACAATTGATACATGTTGAGATGTTTGACTGAGTATCACTTTTCCAGTGATAAACTTTGACATGCTCTTGGCAGAACATTAAAGTCAGGCCATCACATAAGTCATTAGCTTTAATCTTCTGCGTGCCATGGGTATCTGTACAAAATCTTATGATAACCCATACAGTTGTAGTTGAGATACTTCCGTCACACAAAAATGTGTTGGTTGCAGCTTCTTTAATGTTTTGCTGCTTTTCTTTGTCATCTATGGTAGTAAATGAAGAGTCTTTGGGTTTTGGACAGTTGGTTGGACAAGAGAAGCAATTTGAATACATAATTTTGGGCTCTAGGAAAATGTGAAGAGCATTTCTCAGTTTTGTTTGTGTGTAATTTTATAGACCAAACAATTTGTTGTGAAAGTAGCCAGCAAATTAATTGATAATGAAAATAACCGTTATGTGCAATTCTAATCTGGTGGAGGCTGTTTTATCTTAACTTACCAGACGAAAGCATTTGGACATTTCACTGTGAAAGTGGTGTCTTGTGTTTTCCTCTAGAAATGTCATGTCTGGGAATATGAAATCAAAAAACACAATCCATTAGGGCTGGGACAACACGTCGACATAGTCGGCGTAATCAACGACATAAATTTGTCGACATTAAGAATTTGCATCACCACGTCATCCCAGAGATGCTGCATTAACGCCACAGCAGCAGTTCGCCAATTCTCTGCTGCTGGTCATTCAAACAGAGCCAAGCATCGCTGGAGTAAAGGCGACCCGCTGTGTAATTCACACAGAAAGCCGGCACTGCGGCTCCTAAAGAGGCGTGATGGTACACGTCATGATGATGACGTCTGTGTGTTTTCAAGGTGTTTCCCTAGTGTCCTCCTGTCAATCTAAACCCGCGGACAGTTTATAATCATATGGATGATGTTATAATGTGTTGTGATTGAGATCCTGACCCACCAAACATCCTGGAAAGTGAAAGAGATACGTTTTTCGCTCTGAATTACATAATTACATAATCGGCATCAGTAAACAGGACGCTGTCTGACTCTGTCGATCGCGGGGAAGGAGGCTGTTTTCTGGGGCAAAGTTCACTGAAGTCTCGGTCTGGAGGACTGACCGTCACGGTGATTTTTATCAGCACAACCACTTGAGTGAATTAAAGTTTTTTGCCGGTGACAGACGCTGTTTTTTCTGGCAGAAATGTGATGAAGAGTCGGTAGGACAGGCGGGAGGACGGACGCTGCCCCGCGTACAACTGCGGTATTTTTTTCCAAACTACTTTTGTTCGGTCATGTAATGTTAAATTAATCGTCAGATTAGTCGACTAATTGAAAAAATAATCGCTAGGTTAATCGTTTGAAAAATAATCATTTGGGATAGCTCTACAATCCACCCACAAATGCAAAGTAAATCTCCATCAGCCCATCACCTGTTAAACTGACATTTCCATCTGCCAAGCACATGTACACACAATAAGAAACATATACATACCTAAACATTCTCTCCAACAGTAATGCACCTATGGCCGTCTTCATATTCTCCCCTCTCACCCTTCGACCCTACTCCCTTCCATCGTAATGCAGAACCTATTTCAGCTCATTAAGTGTCAGTCAGTCAGCACGCTAAACACATTCCTCAGCTGAGGAATCAATCTGCCATCTCTACGGGCCCACCAGCAAAAGCAACACACACACACACACACACACCCACACACACCTTCTAGCAGCGACGGTGGATAATCAAAACCCATAATTGCTTTTTAAATCACAACGTTAATGACAAGATCTCTCGATTGTAATGCATTGTAATCACGCCATTAATATGGATATGACTGCAGCATTGGGAGCCATCTGTTTGGCTGAGGCAGCACTGGAAGTTTTCCAACAGACGTACTCATTTCAAGGACTGTATTTTGGCCAGCGACCACAGGCAACATAATCAATGTGAATGCCACCACCAGCACTGGGAAACGAGGGACCCAAATTGATCCATCAATCACCTATTCAGACAATGTTTATTCAGCTTTGCCTCACTTCACAGTTATTCACACTCGCAGATGAAAGCTCCAATAAAAAAAAGATGGCAGGGACTGCAGAGCAACAGCACGGCACAAAAACAGTCTCTCTTTACACAGGGCTTTAGTGTTCGCTTTTGGTGAGGTAGGTGATTGCCTTGGGTTACCTCTGGGTGGAATCAATTATACAAGCTTTTTAAAAGGCCCTCTTTGGTCTTCACAGGAATGTGCGAAGCGAGCAAGCTCCCGAGGTATCTAGCGTTATTCCTTTTTATGTTTTTACATCAAACTTTCTCTTTCTTCTCAAACTTTTCCGTACTTATTGCTAGAGTGAAAATGTGGGGCATTTGAGATGTTATTGCCAAACTTCAATTCCCCCCTCCCTCCTTTACTTCCCCCTTATGACTAATGTATTTCCAGTACAAAAGCATATGTTGCTTTTAAAGGAGCTCTGCTACAACTCCTGGGTGCTGTCGCCGTGTTTGTGGTCGCTGAGGGGGAGAGGGGCAGGAAAAAAAACGCTACAAATTTAGACTCAGGGTATTTCTGACAGCTTCACTTTATGTCTTATCATTAAAGGAAAGAAAGAGCCTAACCCTTACTTTGTTGGGACATGGGTTTCTCTTTGAAAGTCTGGGGAAGCCAGCAGCGGGAGGAATGGACATAAGGGTTATTAGAAGCATCCCAAGGGGGAGGGAAAACTGGAGCCACATTTGTCCAAAGACTTACAAGTGCTCAGGAAGAAGTTGCAACTGAAATGCAGAACTGCAAAGTTTCATCAAAACATTAAAAAAGCATGATGTCAAAGAAATCAACATAACAAGGAGATTTTGTGAGACTCATGCTTCAAGTGAAGGTGTTCTGTGTTTCGTTAATTCCAGTGATATAAATAACCCAAGAGTGTAGACAGGGAAGACTATAACTGCTCCCTTGATGATGAGGAATACCAGACAGACTTTATGTTAGGGTGACTACAGACACATTGTCCTGGTTCAATCCTGT
Source organism: Spondyliosoma cantharus (assembly GCA_900302685.1). Lineage (NCBI taxonomy): Eukaryota > Metazoa > Chordata > Actinopteri > Spariformes > Sparidae > Spondyliosoma > Spondyliosoma cantharus. The sequence goes on from OMLP01014514.1 coordinate 10,017, forward strand.
TAGTTATATACTCCTTTGGTGATAAAAGCAGACGCAATAGGAGCCCTTAACTTACTGCATACAGCACTTACAGTTTATGCCTTTCCTGAGCCCAATTTGCAACAGTTTCCTGGAGTTACAAAACTCTTGAAAGAGAACATTTTTGTTGCATCTTCCTAGCATAGCTTGAAGCACAGGAGTATGCAAACGACATGCTACTGTCTGTCTGTTACATCTCCTGCCAGGCACTTTAAATCTGAATCTTTTTTACCTGCTGAAACATGGCTGCTTTGGGTCCTTTTTAGTCTGTGGTTAATTGGCAAGCTTGCCTACACACCCTCAGAGCAAAAGACAGTCTGCAGGGAGGAGGGAATCCAATGCAACACATCTCATCTCTCTGCAGATTTCTTCATCTCTTGTAATTAATTGCATCTTTAAAAGAACAAAATGTAAATACGCCGCTGACACGCTGCCAATTAATCTTAAACCGCTGTCTTCCTGACTTTCTGCTCAATCGAGGGGGAAATCAAAAGTTTTAGAGGGTGTTACGAAAGCTTTAACAGTGTCCCTTTGTTCTTAGCAACACATTGTGAAAAACGCATTCAGGGCTGACAAAGTGCTCCTGCTCCGTGTAATCAATTCCCTCAGCTTCTACCAGCCGAAGAAGAAGAGGTGGAGGGAAGATCTGAAGAACCCACCATCTCACTTGTCTCTCCTTGTTCTTTGATCAGGCAAAACAAGCTGCTTTTCACATCGAGCAAATGTAGATAAAGAGAAAACCACCTTCTCTGCACAGGGCAAACATTAATTCATTTGGTTATGTAGTTGATAATTAAAAAGGTCATAAATCACTGACCTCCAGCCTGTGATCATTTAAGACTAGCAACCCTTTCTACCAAATACTCTACCACGTTATTGTGTTTAATGCCCTAAAGCACTGATATATAATGAGGTTATTTTTTTTTTACCTTCAACAAAATGTTTTATTTAGCATACATATTCACACAGACACACACTCCACTGTTGTTCACAATCATCTTTTTTGACAGCGTCCTGGACAAAATATCAGCACAATTGTTTCATATCAGCCAGAACAGACACAAAAGTCAATGAAGAATCAGTGTAAGGATAGTAGGAACAAGATTAAAAATCCTATCACCAGTGCAAGTAGTGATTGAGAAATTCACACAGAGCACCCAGCGCACAGATGAGGGGAGAGCCGCAAAACCGATGAGGAGGGTAAATCAAATGAAAAGGTGAGCTGGAAAATGTGTCTTAGACATTGCATGGAGAATAGATCTCACATCTTAGTTTAGTATGTCTGCATGCCATAGTTTGCTATTTAGCACTAAATACAAAGTTTAGCTGAGGCTGTCATTCATTTTCATATTGTATTTTGTCATAAAAAAATGTTATTATCATCCAATTAAAAGTTAGAACTGATGTGGCACTAGATGAAAAGTCAGATTGTCACCAGAGTTATTACAATTCACCCACAAGTGGTGGCATGAACATCTGTACCAAATTTTAAAGTAATCCATCCAATAGTTGTGGAGACATTTCACTTAAAACCACAAAACGTCAGTTGTATTAATCTGCTGGGAACCATGAATGTCTGTCCAAAATTTCAAGGCAATCCATCCAATAGTTGTTGAGATATTTCAGTGGTCGACCTAGCAACCAACCTAAACACCTGACAGACATTACCATCCCTGAGCTATAATGACGGCATGGCTAATAGACAAGTGGAAAACATAAAGGCATTCCTCTGTATTTAAAACAGTTCATTTGACCAACATTGGCACAGGCAGAATAAAATTAATAAAGTTATGCTGTATGAAATTAAGTGGACTACTCATAATTCCCCCTGACCCTTTTGTCACAGTATTGTAAAAATACTGTACTGTTTGAGGGACCATACTTCCAAAGTCAAACAGCAGGTTTAAAAAGTCAAATATCCAGAGAGTACTACAGAGACAAACATTGTCCTCGTGGAAAGCTTAGCAGTAGTCACAGCAGCATTTGGGTGTTTTACTGCATTATACCTGAAGTGCCTTGTTCTCAAAGAGCCGCTGAGGCCAACAGGGCCTGCTAACCTCAATGACTCTCGTAACAAGCTGAAGTGGGATTTTCTGCTGCCTCTTAAGGGCTCGTCTTTTATTACTAGCAAGTAAAAAGAAGCAAATAGATCTGTGGTGTGAATTGAAAATGCTGGAGGTAGTGTATACCTAGCTAAGTACATTAAGAACACCATTTAGGTTTTTCCCTCTGGCGTTCTTGGCAAGATTCCTTAAGCATTAGCAGCATTGTTGTGAAACGGTTTTCAATAAGGTTGGTGCTTGCATATCCTTGGCTAAGGTGCAAGCATGAGAAAGGAAAAGACTACATCATAAACAGATTCAGCAGGATCTTATGTCTTAACAGAGTTCTTAACAAGAAATAAAGGTCTAGCTACAATGAATGCCATCAAATAATATAAACTTGTTTTCCATAATGAACACCACCAACATAATTTGATTTAAAACAAATATCAAGTCACCTTTTGATCACAATAGACATACTTTATATCCCTGTAGAATAATGTGAGATTGCCGGCACAAAGTCTTTATCTTTTACACTTCAGTGCCTCTAATTTGACTCTGTGATGGTGTAAACAGCTACAGAAGAGCTATTGACAGTGTGCTGACATGATATTTTATTATGACAATCAGAATGTGAAAAGCCTCCTTGTAAGCTGTGATCCACTTAACTCTTTGTTATAAAAAATCTGTCAAGTCCTTTGTCAACTTTCTCTGCTCAGCTTCTTGAAAGTCAGTCTGTTTATCTACTGGAATATCATGAAGTTGTTAATGGACTTGTGTCTGATTACAAAATGAATGTCATCATCAGGTATTTACAAATGTGTGCAAATTTGAGTTTTCCTTTGTCCTGTCTTCATAATGAACAGAGAAACAATACAGCTCTTATTTCCTTCTGTCTCCCCTTCAGCACCCCTTTTCTGCAGTTTGCAAGTATTTTCACTTTCGTAGTATTTTGGGTGCTAGGTGTTAGAAGCACAATGGCAAAGCCAGTAAAAACAAAACTACTCTGTGATTTCACCCTCACTTGCTTCAGGCATCTCTCACAGCATTGGGAAACCGCAGCAGCACAACAAACTGCTGCACAGTGCTTCATAAATGCCTCCATAACACCGAGAGGGAGAGGAACTTTGTGAATGCCAGTCAATTGAACCTCTCCACATAATCGACTAAAAAACCTATTTATTTTCTACCAAATTGAATTTTATACAATATTACGCTTTTAGAATTTTGATTAAATGTATGTCTTCCCCTGTCAAGTATTTCACCACATCAGCAATTCTTTCTTATGTTAATGATTGATCTGGATGCTTATACAATAGTAAATGACTGTGCATAGAGGAAAATTTTGATGTAAGAAATCATGTGTATTCACAAAATGTTATTGTTCATAAACACTGTAAATCATAAGCTATTTTACACTGCCACTTGAATAACTGATAGTTTTATATTTCAGAATACGTTGTGCAAACCTTTGCAAACTATACTCAGCTCTTCACTGCTGCTCTTAAAGGTTTATTTATATCATGTGTTTAGTCTGACAGGATGAATCTGTTGTTTTTAGCGTAGCAAGACTGCCCTCTGGTGAATTAAAGGTATATATCTATTAGGATATGATAGCACAGCTGCAATAATATGGATTCATGTGAAGTAATAAGGGCTGTGAGTTAGTGGCAGTCACTTCAACTCGCCTCTGTAGCTGTCTGTTCAAAGTCTTTTTGAGTTCTAGCAGATATGGGCAATAAAAGATGAAGTCAATAGCATTTAACAGACTTCAGAAGTCACCAATAGTTTTCAGGTGGCCCAACTGAGACCGTATGTAGAAAACTGAATTGTAGAAAAAGTATTGAAACAAGCTACAATTATTTCATGGAATATGCAGATTAAGAGTTACATAGGAGAATTACTCATAACTCCCATAATAAGAATTGCTCTAATGATCACTGCACCAGGAGCTTTAACAAGCCCACAAAAAACAGTATTAGCCATTTAAGAAGAAGCTACATTTATGAGATATAGTCAGGGGGGTAAAGGTTACATGTGAGTTACAATTGCAACAGAATGATGGTGAAAAAAGATAAAGATAATCTTATACAAGAATTTCTCCCAAATAATTTGAATATCTCTATGTGGAAGAATTAATCATTCTAGGAGCATTGGGTGTTTTTGTAGGGGAGCACATTTTATCAAAAACAACTGATTATGAATGATTGGTGGACAGCTGTGCATTCAGAGCCTGCATGTCACTGAAAAGAAAAAATCTCCCATGTAATAATGAACCCCTAATTCACATGAAAATATTTAATACTAGACAGATATCTCTTGTAGATTAGCCATGGAATTAGTGCTGTGCGATATGGAATTTTTTGATATAGATCATTTTATATCCCGATAACGATATATATCCCGTGGGGTTCTGCTTCTGTATTTGTGTCTGATGTAACGTTACTGGTAACGTTATTTTTGTCTTCCATTGCGCTCTCCTCTGTCTCCGCCATGCTGCTTTGCCTCCGTTTACTCCCGAGCGACCAGTACCGTAAACGAGTCCTTGCGGGTGACGTAAAAATGCTGCCACAAAGCAGTAGCGTTGCTGCAGTTACATTCGCCTTCATACAATGAACTTGTTTTAAACTAAAAACTTGGATATTCAACGGTCATTCCGACGTTGAGTTGTGCTTTACACGCCGTATTAAATCACAACCGCAGTGTACGCTAACGTTAGTGTAACAACAGTGCTAAACAAGTAGCCTACACGTTAAAATTACGATATAAACAACAGAGGGTTATATCCGATGGTAGACATTTTTATATCGCACTACGATATATATCGTAATTTCGCACAGCTCTACATGGAATATAAGAACCTTTTGTTCAAGCAGCAAAAAAATGTTTGATTCAATTAGCCTCACTTGCCACTGCACATACTGCGATGTGGCTATCGTTTATAGCAAATATTGCGATGTCGATGCTGAAACTATATATTGCGCATAACTTATCTTGACACACGTTCTGCTGCAACCACACATCTGGAACGTACTGGTTTGCAACTTAGCCATTAAGTGACATTACAGGGGGAAATTCATTAAAATACATGCAGCTTCCTCTGGAGCCTTTAGAATACCATTTTCACATATGTAGCAGTACTCCCCCAAGACCTTTAAATACACTTTAAGTATGATATAACCAGAGGAAGCACTCAGGATAGTCCACTGGATTTAAACGTGCAGCATCAGAAATTCCTGAGTGGAGTAGTTTAGTCCAAAATAGGCAGTGGACTGTAAAAGGATATTTGCTAATGTAACTCTATTTTTCCAACAAATTCTAACGATCTGCCAACTACAGACAACACCATCAAGGAAAGCAATAATGACTAACTTCACCTAATTGGTTGCACTTTGTGCCATCTTTCATAGACTGGTACACCAGCTTGACCCAGCTTCCCTTAGCCACATGGTCCACCTTCGCTGAAATGAACTACTGCTATAAGAAAAACTGACCACACGTTAGCAGAAAATTCAGACTGAGGTAGTATTTCTACTTTTTTTCCCCCTTGGAATTTGTAACCCAGTATTTAAACTGGATAATTCCTATAGTTTTAGAATCAATATACTTAGATTTGCATACCTTTAGACAACAAATAAATTAGGTAGGTTATTTCTCGACCAGCATGTACTTACTTACTGCTTGAGGGGGAGAGTATTTGAAACAGCATCAATAACTTTACATTGGAAAACAAAACTTACAAGAAATTATCCGTCTTGGAAGTCATATTTTCTCGGTTATAAGTCACTATGCAGATGCATAATGTACACGTTGAGGAAATAAAAGATGTTGCGTTTTTCAAAATACAAGTGGAACGAAAGTGAGCTTCTGAAAGATAATAACGGGGATACGTAATAGGACTTTTTCACAGCAGATATTTTGACTTGACATATGGCCAACAACAGCAGAAGCACAGGTGTTACAAATTACATTAAAGATGGCTCCGCTTTAATAAGAGCACCAGTATGCAGTGATAGTGTGTGAGTAAGCCGACGTGTACAACAAGGAGTTACATGTTTGGACTTCACAGCTTCCTGATGGTAGCAGCTCCAAATATCAAAACCTCTCCATTCTTAAACCATACATGTTACCCATTTCTGCACTGAAGCCATATCTATACATGTTCAAAACTTTAAAAGACAGACAAAATCCCCAGTCGAAATAGAAAGTTGATTGTAAAGTAGGAAAGAAGCTGTATCATTCAGCTAAGCCAAATTCCACATTTAGCATGTTGTTAAATACGGGTGTCCTCTCACCTTGGCACTCCGGAGCCCCTGTTCCGTTCCTCTCCTTCGTGTCCGTATGTCGGGTATTTCTTCAAAAACACGTCAGCCTGGGAAAGTCAGGATACATTTTCAAAAGCTTTTCAATTATGTCAACTGCAGTCCCTCATACTTGAGCTACATCGGCTAATTAAATGGTCACCAACGACGCCACTCTTCTCTTCTTCTATTTGCTCTTGCCGAATAACGCGGGCTTGTTAGCCGTAACATTTAGCTAGCACCGAAATTCTCTCAAATATCAAAAAAATACAAAAAGTCAACGGGGGCGACATTGAGAAAACTCTGGCCATTACCAATAAATGATTATTAAAGCAGCTCGTTCAGACGGACTGTGCGAGATGTAGCCTACATAACACACTCATACTACTTTGCACCTCATGTAAATAATGTACATTTCTTATTAGGGCCCGAGCAGGTCACAGACGAGGTCCCTATTGTTTTTCAAATAGCAATTTTTTTGTCCCAAATGATTGCATTTTTCACTGCCTGCACATGCCCCAAAACTCACCAAACTTGGAATATAAGTCACATCTACTGAAAAATGTTATTATCTATTGTCGTTCTGAATTTCCAGGACTAGGTGGCGCTATAATCAAGGAAAGTGCGTTTTGCCTTATAACTCCCATTTACTTTGTCGCACATTCAAAAACCTTATCCATGCATTCACTGAATTGTGCTGAACCTCATGATATACGCCCATTTCCGCCTAGAGATTTTTTTAGCTATCTCGCGAAATGTCGAAAACCTACTTTTGCCATCTCCTCCCAGGCAATTTCACCGACATGCATGAAACTTTGCACACAGCACCTGTGGACCGTCCTGACAAAAAGTTATGGAAATAATTTTGATAGTCCAAACAATACTCAACTTATTAAATGACAACTTCCTGCAGATTTCGTTCCAAACAGGAAGTGTTGCATATCTCCACATTGGTGTATCCCAATGACATGAAACTCGGGTTCCTACTTCCCCATGAACTCCTGAGGGTCTTTGCAAAATTATGGCAAATGACCACAAGGTGGCGCTCTTTAAATTCAAGTATTTTATATCTCCACATCGGTTCCTCGGATTAACACAAAACTTGGTACGATTATTGTCAATGGCCTCCTGAGGATATCTAACGAAGGGGTTACCGGTTCGACACTAGATGGCGCTCTGGTGGCAGTTTATTTTTATATTTGGCCCTGTGCCCACACCATAACACTTATGGAAATGAAATTGATAGGGGTGGTAAAGACTGGCGCCTGCAACTCACACACCAGAAACGACCAGCAGGTGGCCCTGAATGGCTCTGTAGCCCCCATAATTCTAACGCCCCGCCTCTGCCCCACCTCCCACATGCACATAGAGGAATGATATTTGGTGTGCACATTTATCATGAGCAGACGCACAATATACCCTCTTGGACCAATATCGTCACTCCAACAGGAAGTCGACCATTTTGATGTGAAAGCGCCATTTTTGCTTAAATTCATGCCTCGTTCAAAAATTATCTCCTCCTAGAGATTTTGCCTTGAAGATGAAAATTTATGGAAATCTTTGTCGTACGTCATACCTGCTTGCCGTGGTGGTGCAGTACATGCAAATCAGTGATGTTTCCTGACAGCTGTTTTTACCCCCCTTGTGGCGCACTCTGCTGGACAAAATATGTCATTACACCCACTTCAAATTATCCAAAGCATGTGTCCTGCATTACTGTCTTTACAGTTTTTCTCAATTGTATACACACACATACTGGTACTTGGGACACAATGGCCACAACATGTAACTCATGCACCAACCACCTGAATCAATTCTGCTAAACTACAAGCACAATTCCTGCTTTACACTCAAATCTCAGTTCTAAAACACACTTTTTTCAAAACACTACACACAATTCTCTGCATTTGTTGAAATTTTCATGAAGAAAATCTCGTTTTCACATTGAACACACTGTCACTGAAAATTCTTAAGTTAATTGCCCTACTATGCACACTGACTCATCACATGGGCAAACAAATGTCACAGTTTTACAATTTGCAATCAGAGCTTTAGCATAAAAGGGCAAAGGTGAGCTCTTGTTTTGGAGCAATGGATGGCAATATTGGAAACAGAGGCAGAGCCAGAGCCAGAGGATGAGAGTAAGAGGATGGGGGGGAGGACAATTCCAAGGGCCGCTGACAGACAGGGGCCCCAAAAAATCGGTAACAACCAATATAAAATTATTAAACCATCATCACTGAGTATCTTCACATTCACTCAGCATCATGCTGGCCGTGGTGGTGCAGTACATGTAAATCCTTCGTCATGAAACATCGAGTCCTGAGAACTTCAACATACACTTTGCTATTTCCACCAAATTTCTTGGGAATGTAGAGGGTGTCGCCCTGAACATATCTGTGCATCAATACTGTGCGATATCCATAGCGCCACCCACTGGACACAGGAAGTCAGGCAAGCATCATCCGATTGACGTGACATTCACTGCTTGTTTCCTCCGCATGATACAGTACAACATTACATGGCCGACACGAGCAGCCTGCGAGGGCCCGTTCATCGCTGCTTGCAGCTTTAATTAGGGTCCGTGGAGGGAACCTGCAAGGAACCTATTGTTTTTGCAATGATTCTTATTCTTATTAGGGTCTGAGCAGGGAACCTGCAAGGAACCTATTGTTTTTGCAAAGATTCTTATTATTAGGGTCCGAGCAGGGAACCTGCAAGGAACCTATTGTTTTTGCAATGATTCTTCTTATTATTAGGGTCCGAGCAGGGAACCTGCAAGGAACCTATTGTTTTTGCAATGATTCTTATTAGGGTCCGAGCAGGGAACCTGCAAGGAACCTATTGTTTTTGCAATGATTCTTATTCTTCTTATTAGGGTCCGAGCAGGGAACCTGCAAGGAACCTATGGTTTTTGCAGTGATTCTTATTCTTATTAGGGTCCGAGCAGGGAACCTGAGGGGTATTGCACAAAACCAAGATAAGGGATTAAGCCGGGATATGTTGGTTATCCTGGCTGAATTTAGCCTCAAGTCGGTTGCATGAAAGCAGATCAAACTTAACCCGGCC
>OMLP01014518.1:8540-26027 GCA_900302685.1 Spondyliosoma cantharus
TCCGCCCCCTCAACTCCCCTTCCCCTTCGTCGTTCCCACGCTCCCATGGGTGCAGGTGGTAGAGGATGACGCTTTGCTTTGATTGCTGCATGGCTGCAGGCGTTCCCGGGGCAGGGTAGCTGTGGAGCTTCAGTCTGCTGGATGTAGTGGTAAATAATCCCGACTGGGGAGAGAGGAACAGAGAGACACTCTGGAGGGGAAGAAGGAAGGAAGGGAGTGGATGTGTGCGCATGGGTGGGAATTGTGTGCATACATATGTGTGTGTTTGTGTGTGTGTGTGTGTGTGTCTGTCTGTGACTGTGGATGGGGATTTTGGGTTGGAAGCGCAAATGTAATCAACCAGTCTACTTCTCGGGTGTGTGATACAGCATTTTTTGGCCGTGTGTTTTGGTGGAAGAAATTGAGATAACACACACAACAACATTAGCACATTCCCAATTATATTATTTAATTTCATGCATTATTTAAGCGACAGTCCCGGCTTTAATTGACTTTGACTGCGTTGACAACTGTTGCCCAAAGCGTTTGTGTGAATATTATTATATATGACAGACTTTTGTACGTACACGGTGTACACAGTATATACGCTGCAGAATATGGGCTCAGAAATGGTAATGATTTTTTTTTGTTTTTTCAAACGGTGACATTGTTGTGCTGATTTGCATTCATGCCGCCGCTGTGTGGGACCCGCAAACAAATGTTTTATTCAGCACCGACGCGCGACGCGAAGTCATCTTAACGCTAATCAAACGGCGGAGAAGAAAAGACTTAAAGGTGACAAAATGTCTACAGGTTTAATAGAGTATTCACTTGGTGGTCAGCCTGATGCCTTTTAGAAGAGTTCTGAGCTTCTTTATTTTTTTTAATGAGACACAATGTTCGGAGCTTAGAAGTTTCAGTCGGAGGGGTTACCTTTATGGTCTAAATTAAGAAAGAAAAATGAGATGAAACATATATTAGCATCAACACAAACTCTCACAAAGTAATTTCTGTGGTTACGGTATATGGATTGAGGTCGCCAACAGGGCACACTGTGCCGACAGATACAATAACAAGGATAAGAACTTGTGTTTGTAAAACTTTAAATTGCACTTCCTGACAAGTGTGCATTCATACAGTTCGAGTGCAAATGTGAGGTTGTGCAAGTGAGCAAGCACACACATACACGCGCTTTTGTTGTGCCCACATTGCATTGACCTACATCAATTCCATGAGAACAATCTCAAGGGGACGGCTTGGGCTAGCGATAATGCTACTTCAAGCTAACAATGCAAACTGTCTGAGAAATCTCACTGAACCAGGAGCCAAATAAAACATTGCTTCATACAGCCATGACCACAAGTGTTCTTACCCTTAGCACTTATATCATAGCACTTATGTACTTCAAGGTATCCTTGATAAATAGCAGCTACTATGCTCAGACGGGGGGCTTAAAAATTGTGTTTTTTACTTACTTTATCGATCGGTTTCTTTCTTGTGACAAATGTACTTATTGTAAGTCCCTTTGTACAAAAGCGTCTGCTAAATGCCCTAGTTGTGATTTGTAAATGTAAATAAATGTTGTCTTACCTCTGCTGCTTGTGATCATAAAATTGTGTCCAAGTGCATAATGCTGAACCGGATATCTCTATTATCTGTTTGCTGTACTGTACATCGTATTTGTCTCCTTGTGATTGGAGAATGTTGTTGAAGTGGATTCGGGGGACTGCCACTCAATTCTATTGACTCTGACAGTTCAGAAGAAAGGTCGATAATCTCAACTGATCAATGGATTCTTAAGATATCTCCCTGTGTCAGTCAGTGAGACTGCCAGTTTAGTCATGGCTCAGACGCCATTACGGAACTCCAGTGTGCAGAAAGCTACTGGAGCGGAGTAAGATAGTGCTTCAAGATGGAAACATTTGGAGATGAACCCTAATCATGTCTGTACGGAAACCTCTCAAACTTTGCTCTGCTTCAGCATGGCACAGGAAATATTCAGCCAGATGTTGTGTTATGGTTCACTCGAGGTTTTGAGCTGCAAATACAGAATTCCGGAGTGGAGAGTTAGAGAGTTAGTTATTTATTAAGTGTTCAATCTTCATTAACTCAGACATAGTATTGTAACATCTACATTGATGTTTAGATCCCTGCTGAAAAGTCACAAGTATCACCTTTAGTATAATACGATAATAAGGTTATTGATAAGGACTTTGTAGTTGCAGAGGGAATTAACACATACACACACACACACACACATTCAAAGACTAACTCACCCTCAGAATGAAGTCTAAAACCATACACACAAACAAAAGAAGATTAAAAATAAACAATACAGGCAGTTTTCTTGTGTTTAGCCGTCCCATTCTTAAATACCGCTTCGTAATATGTTGATCACCATTTGGCAACGAGCTCTCCGAGAGCAATATTCTTTTATTACGCAACATTCTAAACCCCAGAAATGTTTAATTATAACACTGAAGTCATAATGTGAATACAGTTAGGGATAAAATGAGCAATAATCCTGGCCTTTGTAAACATGTTAACATCTTGGTTGTACTACGATTAAAAAAAAAAAAGGGGTCCATTAAGACAGACTTCTGCTTAAATTACTGGCCAGTCATTTAGATTTAGATGTATTTATCCCAAAGATAAGAGTCAAAGAGACAAATATTATGCATAAAGTTGAATAAAAAATAAATACAAAATAAGTTATTTACAAAAAACAAACAAGTGAGTGGAAAGTGATTGTGGTTGAGTAATAACTGCAAAGACTGGACAGAAACTTAACCGAACATACAGTCGGTATAATACAGGAAAGGAGGAGGTTTGGCTGAAAAAAATGAATGCCTGTGCAAAAACACCAACGTTGATGTAGTCAAACGTGATAGAATCCATAATAACGACCACCCCGATCATTATGTTTTTATTTATGCACCACGGTAAAAGCTGATGGCGCTGTAATCATATCGGCTTCGATATCAGATTACAAGAAGAAAGTCAATCTTCTGCGCCTGGAGAAATAAGTGATACAGACAGCTCACTCCACAGCTCTGTTGCTTCAATCAGTACAAGGGATCAGCCGAGGGGTTTTCAAGAGGATTTTCAAGAGCAAAACAAACTGCCGGCTCAATTTCTTCAGCTGAATGTGCTGAAGCTGTCTGGGTGAAAAAGAGAGTTCACCGGACCCTCGCAATCCAACAAAACAAAACCAAACAAAGCAAAAAAAGACCTTCTGTTTCACCATTTCGTACGACGTAAGCAAAAGTGAAATTTACGGATAAGTGTCACGCCTCAACAAAACCACACAGAGCATCAGATTTTATTGAACGAGGGGGAATTCTTTTGACGACGTTGACCCTCGGAGAAGTGTCTGGGCTCACCCATTGTTGGTTTGGAGGAGGAATGCTGATGGTACACGTTATAGAAGGTCAGTCTTTTGCGGGCAACTGAAAGACATCTTAAAGAGCATTTCGGAATGTATTGCCCCAAACATATCCGTGGTCCTGAATTTCAGCTGTCTAAAAGTTGCTCAAGTGAGCTCTACTGAGAGCAGGCTGTTTCTGTGCCTGTACCTTCAATTGCTAATGAGCTCTGTCTGTCAATGCCTGCCTTGCCTGCTACACGCCTCTCTCAAGGATAGGATGCCGCTTACGCTAGCGGTAGCATGCACTAATGTTCACGTGGATGTATCCCTAACAGTTTGACCCAGAAGGAGAGGCTCCTGATCAAATACAGACTCTGCGGCCGCAGCAGGACGTTTCAGAGTGTGTCTGAATATGTTACTTAGTTTGTTCGTATGTGTCGTTGCAGTTACTACCATGTAGCTAATGCTAGCTCCTGCTAACGGTAAAGGTAACTTATAGTTCTTGGGCAACTGTAAATACTATCAAAACGTGGCGACACTTACCTGTGGCTCAGGTGCAGTTGCTGGGTCCCGTATGGTTGGGAATGATTCTTTTACGAGTGTCAGTGTCGAGGCAAAGACAGCTTTGTACTGACCCTCGTTACTGAAGCAGCTCGATGTGAAGCAGTTAGCACACACAAACAAACTTACACGACCCGTAGCCGGCACGTTGTCGTTAAAAAAAAACTGATGGCGCTGGCTGCCATGCAAGGTGCCGACCAGCACATCAGGAGCAGTTTGGGGTTCAGTATCTTGCCCAAGGACATTTTGACATGTAGGGCAACCGGGGGAATCGAACCAGCGACCTTTCGATAACAAGATGCTGGCTCTACCCCCAAGCCACAACTGCCCCATACCCTTTATACAATGTTCATAATATAGATTTAATTAATCGTATTCATGTTTTGGGTGAGAGCTTTAAGGTTTTGCTGTAGTTTGTTATCTACTAGCAAGGTAGAGCTGAGACTTTATGCCAGCACCAGTACAAATCTATCCAAACTAAAAGGTTTCTATGTGAAGATGACACACTCAGGTGTCAGGTGTTATCTTGGCAACTCCACTCCATCGGAAAGAAAAATCCACGCACATCTAGAATTTATCCAAGTGAAGCTGGACGATATCCATCTGAATACCAACATCAAATACAGTCGCCTTACTGTCGCTGAACGTTAGTACAAGTAAACAGCCCATTGGCTTCACTTACTTTATACTCCAGAGTCTGACTCATCCATTTACTCTTTGTTTTGCTCAAAGTGTCCGTTTGACTGAGCTCTTCTTCACACAGACGATAATATGCTCCGTGTTTGCTTTGTAAATGTACTGAACACTGTGATTCCTATATGGGCCAGTTGAGAGAAGTCTTAAAATCAGCTCTTGGTTCCTCTGAGCTGTTTGAAGGGCGAAATACAAAATAAATATACATTTGTTAGTGGCATAAACACACATTGTTCTACTTCCACTCAGATGCAACGCTCCTGAAGGAATCGTCCTGCTGCAACTTGAGTGAAGATCATTTTCATTATATTCTGATATACGTATGAATTACTTTCACAAGACACAGCACGTCGCTCTCAAACCAGGAAATACACGTGGCTGAACAACTTTTCTGCAGATGTAGATTCATGATTATTCAGAACTTTTGATATGAGGTAACAGAAAGCACAGAAATGTACCAAAATCAAACAAGCCTTGACTCTAATCAGAAATCAATATGTATGTTTGTATCAATCTGTAACATTATTGATACAAACATACATATGGGGACTGCAGATGGAAAGTAGCATTTGCTAAATCTGGTAAAGAGCATCTTTTCGCAAGATTAATGCATTTTGTACATTGTCCCTGACAAATAAACTAATAAACTAAACTAACATTGATTTCTGATTAGACCTCGGGACTTTTCCTTTTTTTCTGTTATTTTTAAAGCTTTATGCTCCGTCTGTGATGTGTATTGTTTGTACCTTGATATTGTTATGGTCAGACGCTGGTTATAGATCTGAAGGTGTTATTTAAAGAATACACTTGTTCAACACTGTGACAGTGTCTATCAAAATGTGATCTTGTTCTTAACCCGACCGAGCAGTTTTGTTGCCTAATCCTAACCACTTGTGTCACTTGGTTAAAGTTCATCAACACCACAGCGCCTCAGATCTCTCGCCATGGCAGTGATTGGCACTACACAGGATCCTAATCTGCCCTGTGCCACCAGAGCATCGCCACAGACTGAGATTCAAAGAACTCCAGGAGCCTCCGACCGAAAGAGGGGCTCATCAGCTCACACAAGCATCAACGCCGCGTAGTCGGAGGCAGACAGGGTCACTGGAAACAACACCAGAGGCTCTGCTGGTCTTTTGAATTCGACTGGGATGGGCTGCCGCGTCTACCTTGCGACTGTTCGGATGCCATCTGTCTCCTCAACGCTCACCCCGGGACTTTCCCCCAGGCTGAGTCTTTGGTCCTGGGACATCAACTCATTCCCCCCCCTCTCTTGTTCGTCACTCAGTGCTCCTCTGCGCACCCCCTGTGAGGTTTGTCACTAGCATTACGGGTTTCTTCTTCATCTTTTTTACACCCCATGAGCACGCGGCCAAAGTTTTGAATGTTCGGATCATTGGGATAGGAAGCTTGAACCTGAGTCTTAAAGCTGCTGTTTCTATAAACTGGTGCTGCTACAGAGAGCATCCCTGGAGGTGTAAAAAAGGAGCAACTATTAGATCACCCCTTGGCTGGAAAACTGCTTCCTGCTGCTTGCTGAAACAAGCAGTGATGTCATTGTTTATTTAAGGGGTGATGTAACACGGTAATGTCATTCACCCTCAGCGGGATACTTCTATTCCATGCTGACAGCGTGTATAGGAAGATTCATAAATACATTTCGAGTTCAACTTGTCTCTTGAGTGATTGCATTCATTCTCTTTGCGTATACATATTTTATTACATTACCGCATATTATCTGCATATTTTTGGGTCAGGTTCTGCTTGAATGCGTCTTTTCTCGCAGATTAAACTCGTCTACACATATATCTTTAATCTCAGGACTGTCTCACCGATTGCACATCCCTCTGTTGAAACTTCTCGCTTACTTTGTTGGTCTGTATTGGAGCTGTTCAGTATTCTGCGTCTGTGCTCTGCCCTCCACTGCTGTCACGAGCCATCTTACCCACAGGAACCATTAACGCGTGATGTTATTGTCCTGGCTTGTGTTCAGCTCATCCATTCGCAGCTGCCCGTGCCACCTGATGATCAAGAACAAAATCTGCAAACAGTGGTTTTACAGGCGACTGTAAAACGGCAGTGCATTTATCATGCCTGGGGCGGTGCTAATCCAGGATAGATGTGATCTGTGCTGTGTAATCTGCTGTGCATGTTCATCACTTCCTGAGTGTGGATGATCTGAACATCTGATGGCTGAGAGGAGTCGAAATGCAGTATATCAAACAGTCTTGCGGGGAAATGGTTTCTAAGGGACTGCAGAGTGTATTTCCTCTCTAAAATGTGTTCTCTACTTCTCTACTTATTCGATGATATTACTTTCTCCAGACATGCAAGGCCTGATTTGTCATTAATGAGGATTTATACTTGAATGCATGTTCCAATTAATGTTTGATTTCGAGCCACGGACGCTTGTTTCACCAAACAAAAATTAGCAGCTCCTTCATTTTGCAATGTTTGACAAATTCCACTCCACATGGTGAGACGAGGGCATTTCAGCTTAGTGGTGCAATTACACTAAAGAGCTATATTATACTGTGTCACACTATCATCTATGTTAATCAGCAATTAACCTTGTACACCGCCGGCTACATCTGCAGGAACCCAGCCTGGAATGTCTGCTCTTTTTCGGTCCGCTGTAGTTAATTTATGGCTTCGTTTGCAAGGTTGCACATCATTTGTGACATATTTTGGGTGATCTAATTTAGAAAATTGGATTAGTTTCTAAGCAATTCAGTTTATATACATTACTGTGCCTCTATGTGACTTAAAATATTTTCACTGTATGTTCCATAACAATAAATCATTAACAGCAAATGTTCATCATGTCTGTGCGAGGTTAGCATGGGCCAAAAATGCACTGCTAGACTCCATTAGCGATGCAAAATAATACTAAGAGCACACTTTCAAGATCAGTTCGGCCTTTGCATTTTCATAGAAAAATGTAATTTCCGTTCTTTTAAAACATGCCTTCCGTTTGTTTCATGCAGGTTGAATCAGACGGGCATCAGGAAATGTTTTAATGAAAGGAACTTTTCAGGACTTTTGTGCCTGTGCCTGAGCTCTTTGGGTCTTGGTTTATTATCGAAGCCCATTCATGAGGCTAACTTCATTCATCAGGCACACAATTACAGAAAAATGATGAAAAACCCTGCATGCCTCAGGTTAAGTGATATCAGGCCACATGGTGTATTAACACATTCATTTGTCCCTCTGTGTGCAGCATTCGGGTCCCGGTGTGGACATTACATGTGAAAGCCTTTAACAAAGAGAAGCACATACACAATGAGATAAGTAGTTTTGTAACGTATGTGAATACACGCTCTGCTGGCTGCTCTGTCCTTGTAAAAAAAAAAAAAATCCTGTTAAAGGTTCGTCCTGAAACAAGCCGCCGAGGAGGGCGAAACGTGACGATGTTGGATTTCTCCTTCCTGTAACGACCAGCTCCACGTCATAATAGCTGCTCCGATTCTGACCGGGACACGGTCCCAAACATAAAATGACATACAAAACTGGGCCCCGAAGGTGGTGTGAATCCAAAATAGAGTTTTTATGGTGTAATGTGTTTTTTACTGTTGTGAGCTGCCATTAATTTTCATTGCCAACAACCATTTGAAGGCACTTTAGTATTTGAATTTTACATTGCCAGCATCCTGGTTGGTACTGGCTGTGTGCAGCTCATGAGAGACTTGACCATTTTTCAGCAGTTCAGTCATTAATCCAGCGTCGCGACTTGCTCTGGCGAATTGTGATTGAGAGATTTAACAAATCATATGGAGGAAATTGTCTTGTCTTGCCTGTTATGCCGCTGTTATTGTGACCGTGTTATCAGAGGGTGGTAGAACTAGCAGAATCTGCATTTGTGCATTTTAGGAAACTCATAAACTAGCACATCTTTTTCACCGGAACTTCAAGAGAGCCAATTCCTTGAACTAAAAACAAAAAAAAAAAAACACGAGTCAATCTCTCCATTTACATCTTTGCACACTGAGAGACTTGTCGCTGTAAAGCCTACAGCGGAGAGCGAAGGATTTATGAGGCGGCGAGCTGTAGATTTGCTTTATTAGCTGGCAGCCGTCTTTTGTGGGCAGGTGCTCAGCCATGTTTTTACTGCCACTGCTCTCCACCTCCCGGTCCTCCTCCTCCATCCCTCACCATTCTGGCAAACCATCAAGGACAATGGTAAGTCCCTCTCATGGCTGTGTAACGTGCACTTGCACATGCAGGGATCTAAAAAGATGCTTTTCCGACACGCGTTGGCTTTTGTCAAAGCTGTGTTTCTGAAAGAATCGTGGCCGAGTAAAAGAATTTGATTCACAGCAGAAAGTCTCTATCAGGCACAGGTGGCACATAAAGCACTCGGCTTCCTTCTCTGTTCTTTGGAGGTCGTGTGCTGTGTCATGTCTTGACACATTTGCTACAGCGGATCATTGCCGGTTGTGCAAACACTCCTAAATTCAGGAACGACCCTCTTCAACTGATTATTTTTCATTCTCTGAATGTAAAATAAGGCATTATTTCATTATCAAATTTATGATGATAAAACGGCTTCACAAGAAGGTAGAAGACCATTATATACACACACTCTTCTGTTGGGTGGGTGTTGAGAGTTTCAAAGCAAACCACATGATATATTTAATCAAAATGGGTACTCCCTAATCTGACATTTTCATCTTAAATCAGTCTCGCTACACTTACAATAAACACAAGGTGTAGGAAACAAACTTCTGCTTTCTTTTGATAACGGATTAATATATCTCGTTATCTCAGGATTACAAAACTCATTTTCTTGAGATCACAAGAAAATTATCTTGTTCTCTGTATGACAGAAATAACTTGTGATTTTAAGAACACAAGTACAATTTGACTTGTTATGATTGGAAAACTGAGGAAATAATTTGCTCAACTAATGACCTGCCGTAGTTAGCTAATATTGAGGATCATATTGATATGCGTAGCCACTGATTTCCTTTCTGGTCTGATACCAAGTAAAATCCAGGCTGGTGTAGCCAGCACTGATCCAATTCTGTTGTTTGAACGTCGACACACAATCTGCAGCACAGATGTGAATCACTCTCCCGCGGTCAGCGACAGTGATAAACGTAGCCAATGGACACACTCCTCTCTCTCTCTCTCTCTCTGTACCAGGATAAAGCCCGCCACTGCCGAAGGACTCAGTGATTGAAGTCTCTCTCAACATAGCAGCACCTTTCTTCTCCTCATCTTGAGGCCGCCGCTGCCGCCGCCACCGCCACCGCATAACCCCATCAGATTCTGTATTGTGATTAAATCTCAGATGCTTAACAAGGTTTGTGGTGTTTCGACAGTACCTCAAAGTCCTCCTACACACATCACTTACAGCGTATCGCCGTTCTGAGGGCTGAAAAGGCTCCACTCATGATTGTTTGCGGTCAGCCCTTATCAATGTCAACTCTCCGTCAGTGAGGGCATTTATACAGAGCTGAAGTTTGCACATGACTCTTGACAGGCGAAAGAAGAAGTTGTTGAGACTAGATTCTGGTATCTGTGTCCCTGCTCATGATAAAACACACATTCACCCCAAATTATTGAGTTTACATATCGATCTTTAAATGTAAGAATTGATCCTAGAACTGGATCATTTGGGATCAGATGCAGCGATATTTTCACATTGATCATATCTTTGGCCCAGGCCGTTTCTTCACAGAGCTGCGACTGATTGTTCATCAGGTTTCTCATCTAACGCTCCAAAAACACACAAATATACGTACTGAAATGCACGAATGGATGTATGTCAAGAAATGCTATAACCAAACCTAGATTTCCACAACTCTGTACCGTGCACTGGTGGCAAACGTGTTACTCTGGAGAGACAGCGACAATGGTTACCCAGGCAGACACACGCATTTCATTTTCATTTTCCTTACAGTCTGGGCTGACTGAGGTCAAAGGATGCTGACTCACGGTGAAGGCTGTAATGACACTGCTCTGTACTCATTTTTAAAGGACATTGGTATTCTGTCATGCAAATCTTGCTTTTCATTTAATGATGACAGAGATGTGTACATAAAGTTGTCTTTTAGCACTGCTCGCTTAATTGCGGGGACACTTTTAAAAAGGAAATTTGCACGAGATGAACCGCAAACAGTAAATCACGGAGCTGAAACTTGCATACACGAGAAAGGAGTAAGGACAGTGATCATCGTATGAGTTTATTGCCTTATCTGTAGGGTATTTTCAAACACACCGCTCTGTGAGGAGGTTGAGTTCTCGACCAAACCGCACACTCTCAATTGTCTGTGGACACAAGCATCAATATAAGATTTATGACTCCACTAGGTGGGTCACCAACTCAGCCGAAGTTGGTTGAAATGTTTACGGTCCCAAGGAGAGTTTGTCCTGCGCACCCAATGAGCGCATGCTGTATAATAATGAACGCAGCTCTGTAATAAGTAGCAGGAGAAGAAAAACCTCACCGTTTTAATGATGTTATGATCCCATTTGAAATATTTTACATTGCTGTCTACTTAAACTGAATGATGGATGGCACATCGCCAGCCGGGAGTGGGAGAGAGAGAGATGTCGTGGGGAAGGTTTGGCGTTTTGATATTCCTTAATGAACAGCATCGTCTTTAGTGAGTATTCTTGCATTAACAGCACGAGCGCAGACGACACTTACGGCGTTTACAGCGCCAAAGAGCCTCACGGGTGCTTCCGTAACTCTGTCTTCCATCCCCCCACTAAGATCTACTTAAGGCCTTCCTCTATAAATTTGGCAGCTTAAATGCAGGCTGCGTGGAGCCTAGAACATGTGAAATCACCTTAAAATCATATAAATGATGAATGCAATCGCTGAAAATTGAGTGTGGTATAAACGCCCTCAGTACATGGCTGCGGCTCTGGAGGTATAGAGCGGGCCCTGCGCTAATGAAAAGGGTGGGTGATTTGATCGCCAGCTCCGGCTGTATCTCAAAGAGAAGTCCACGAGGCAAGATACTGAACCCTAAATTCGTTCCCCTGACTGTTTCATTTTTATGTGAGGGGATGTGTTAGCGGCCGAGCATTGGAATATCGTGGGCCATTAGGAAGCACTCTAACGCTCCTGATAAACATTTCGGCCTCTGCCATCAGTGTACGAATGTGCATGGGAACGGATATGTGCCAGGCAACCAGGAGTCAGTGAATAGAGCAGAGACGGGACTGAAAAACAAATAAGACGCAAGTTTATCTGAACGAACGTGTTCACGAGGTCAAGAATGAACCTGTGTGGGCTTCAAAAAAAAAGGTATTGATGACAAGAATATCAAACAGTATAACAGTAATAGCTGCAAGTCAAATAGGACAATCTCTTCGCATGCAAACACAACCTCCTCCCTTTAACATCTGCAGGACGGAATCCTTCACCTATTTTCAAAAGAAAGAATTCAGGAAGAAAGAAGCGGCCTATTCTCAGAGAATAACCGACAGTAACTCCTCTGTTGGAGGTCCAACAAGAGGTCTGAGTTGGTGTTAACACAAAGGTAACACCGACTATGGAGGTTTAGAGGTTTCCTGGTGAGAGAGAGAGACGATTTAGATCCAGCAATCGTTTCTGTTTTGTTCCACAAAGTCCCTGAAAGTACCCTGCTGGGTCAGTATTAGAACCTGGTAAGACATAACAGGACAAGACTTCTTGTGTTACGTTCCCCTGTCTGGTCCCTTGTAAACCAAAATGGGCCCCATCGGCTGTC
The DNA here is from genome assembly GCA_900302685.1 of Spondyliosoma cantharus. NCBI lineage: Eukaryota > Metazoa > Chordata > Actinopteri > Spariformes > Sparidae > Spondyliosoma > Spondyliosoma cantharus. The sequence continues at coordinate 20,847 of OMLP01014518.1, forward strand.
TCTGGGGGGTCAGCTTGCTAAGTAGTAAACCTGTGTTCTGTCAGGTGTCATTAAGGTCCAGCGAGAGTCTGAGGGGACCTGTCACGACTAGGCGTAATGGATGTCTTCTTCACTGATTGCTAGCAGGGACGGAGTCAGCACAAACAGCAAATTAGAAGTGACATCTTGATGGAGCCAAAGCAGGAGGCGCAGCTGGTCACACAAGTTAGATGGAGGAAGGGTTAGCTCGAAGAGCAGAGGAAAATAAAAGGAGAGGAGATAAAAGGAGGAGAGAGACGGATCCAGACGCGAGTAGAGTACATCAGAAGCCTTCAAAAGGCCTGATGAATAGTGTCTATACCGTACCATTTTAATATTTGCTCTTTCAAGGAAATGACATCTTGAACATTGACACTGGTGGGCTGCCCAGCACAGTCTCCCACTGATTAGTTCTCCTTGAGCAGCTGGGGAGCAACTGCTTAGCTCCGGGTCTCCTTCAAAGTAGTTTGCTAGGAAGAAAAGCGCACCACTCCTTCACTTTTCCTGCTCTGACTTTCCCAGCTGATACTGATATAAGCAGTCGGCAAAACCTACGCAAAGAAACTTCCGCCTCTCTCTCTCTCTCTGCTGAAGCTCCCCCCTCCCAGCAAATCCACAAAATCGAACAGGAACAGAGGTATTCAGTTGCCCTGCAAGACCTTATCCCCATAGGACCTGCACTGTGCAGTGCCAGTCTCACCAAAAGCCCGGACTTTCTTGCCGCGACTCGTCTGTTCAAAGATGCCCCTCGAGCGCTTTGTGGCCTCAGGGCTGAGCGCCTCAGGTTTTCGAGGCAGCTGCGACAAAATCTAACAGCTGGAAGAAGTTTTTGTGCAATGATTCCAAATCTGCTGCCTACCCAAGCTGATGATCCGCCACCATAGTGACACTGTGCCCACAGACTTGAGAAAGATATTTATTCTATTAAGGTTCAGCGTTGGAGGACGGTAACAGTGTTGCAGTGGGCAAACGATTACTGTAGCGTCACCGCATCAACAACAACCAACCAAGCAACAACCCCACCGACGACATCCTCAATCACTTCGGGCTATGTAATAACACAGAGCTAACAACATCAAGGGAATCACTCTGTGTCACTCAGCAGCCCCGAGGGCGAGATGAGCACAGGAGCTGACATTATGAAATGGATTAGATTTGAGACCAATTAAAAATGAATTGCTCGAAATGAGCGCTGACCCTCGCCGAATTGGATGCCAGTGATCTCATTAGGCTGGTCTCTCACTCAGTGCGAGCCAGCAGCTGGAGAACAGGCCCGTCTGACACACTGTCAGAGAGGGAGAAAGCCCAGAGGGCTGCTGCCTGCAATGGGCTGAGAATTATGCCTCCTCAAGATATGTGGCGCGTGTTACGTACATACACACCGTCTGTGTTTGTGCGTGTGTTTTTGTTGTGTGTGTGTGTGTGTGTGTGTGTGTGTGGAGGGGCCTTGAGTGACTGCGCATGACCAATGTGTGCAAATGTGCTTACTGTATGTGCACCTCTGAGAGGAGGTGTATTCAGCAGCCTGCGTGTTACAACATATGTGCACATGCATTAGTGTGAAGTTATATATTTGTGTATGTGAACATGGATATACTTACGTGTGTGTGTGTGTGTGTGTAAGGGTGGACAGCGAAACTATATATGTATACATATATACATACATAAATTAATGAAATGTAAGTTTGAATATTGTAAAAAGATTGTCTTGATTGCAAACAATTAAGGGTTGTCAATTGTTTTTCTGTTTTTTTCCCCCCACTAATTATACTCCTCACATGTATGTACACCAGGTAAGCTGCTCATTAAATACACAAAATAACATTTATAACTGCAATTTTTCATCTCATACCCAACTTCATCAAATTAAGTATTGTTTGTATTCAGAGACAGCATTCAAAACATGTATTTTTTTCCTTTTATCGCCTAATTTGCTTAATCTTAAAGTGACATCATGTACGTTTTTCACCTGATAATAACAGCTTCTGAATCATTTTGATGGTACAGTGTCTTGTGGTAGGGTGAACGGTGTCTCAGCCATTTGTTTCTGCGCTATGTGGCTTGAGCGAGAGGGTAGGATCACAGCGTTACATACACGTTTTCAACATATAACATTGTGATTACATACGAGTTTAATGCCATTAAAAAAAAAAATGTAAATGACAAAATATTCATATAGGGCCACAAATGACTTTACTACAGTAATGCTTTGCCTGATGATTCAGAACAAAATACATCCCGTGATGAGACACAAACTATTTAAAAAAAGAAAAAAAGCGTTGCCATTTACTGTATGAGATCAGCTTCCAGGTTCCCCTCAGTAATTTCGCTGTCCCTCATCTGTGTCCTCGTCTCCATCACCGCCCAGCCGATCCCTTCCCCTTACCCTCGCTCAGAGTCGTGAGCAATTAACTGCTTGCCATCTCGGCAGACTGTGTTTTGATTGGTCATTAAGCGTCTGAGGCCTTCATTAGTGACAGTGCCTTTATCACAGCGAGGAAATTGGGGGATGTACTGTACGGAGAGATCGAAAACGCACATGAAAGAGGCTCAGAGGACTAGGCCTAGACGGCACAGATGGTAATAGATCTGTGAAAGAAAACGTCAAGTGAGTGATGGCTGAATTACGGAGCGTGTCTGGCATTCGGCTCATCTCTCTTTCTTATGCCCTTGTGACACTCTGTGATCTCAGGGTCGGGGGGGTGCACGACATAACTCGCTTCTTACTGTAATGGGCACGCTCGCTCAGAGAGGACGTTCATCTTGAAGTTTGATTGGTGTCTGAATTAAGTGGCGGTATGCCGCTAAAAAATCAAACCCCTAGTCAATTTTAATCAAAATGTGCGAGCAAAATTAGAAAGGTTGTGTGATTAATTGGAGAAAACATTGAAAACCTTCACATTTTAGATTGCGAGTTGGTATCCAGTGAAGACTATCTGTGGATTTGTCATGCGGCACCAGGGACTGATGGACACGTTCCCGTCCCCAGGGATCGCTCTTAATGCACTTCCAAGGTCGTGTGCTTTCGCTCTAAGTAGCACAGAGTGGCAACAAGCCCTGACAGCATTGCTGGCCCAACGGAACCTGCATAAGATGGTTCCTGCTCCGGGAAGCGTGGGGCCATTAAAAATGGATAGATCAATACGTAAGAATGCACGCATCTCCGGCTGTCTATGCTAATTCAGGGAGCAAGGGGAGCAGCAAAGGGTAACAGAGGGGGGACAAGACGAAAGGACAAGGCAGTGAAAGTCTTTAAGATAAGATAAACCTATGTCTTATCTTATCTTAAAGAGTGGTTGAGTAGTTCACAAGGGAAGGAGGGTGTAGAAAGAATGGTTAAGGAAAATATGTGGAATAGAGGATCAGTGGGAAGGTTGCTGGGAGATGAAGGGATCTGAGGCAGCAGTTTTTAAGATGTTAACGTATCACACCTTTCTCTCAAAGACAGTAAGTAAGATTAAACGCACTGACTCTCAAAAGGAGAGCAGGCTGTCCTCGATTCGTAACAGCAACCGATATTTGAATTAAAATTCAACAGAAGTGAACAAACACTCGAGTGCTGCGAGCGAGAAGCATCTAATCAGCACACTTAAAATTCTGCTCGCTGTTGCGTCGAAGGTGGGTTAAAGTTGGAAGTTACTCTTTGTCCAACCTGTTGAATATTTTGAGCAATTTAGATTTTTTTTCGGATTCAAAATCAAATTATGTTTTGTTTCGTGATGGGAAAGAGAATCAATCCTGAATATGAGCCAACACTGGTTGCTCATTACGTTACCACCAGTAGCTGACGATGGGGCACGCACATACCCAACACACCCACCATTTTTTTTCCATCTATTCCACTTCTGTTTTTGTTTTATCACTTCTGCTGAGTAAAAACTCAAGCGTTTCTCAAAGCTGGCAGCACACATCCACCGTCACAAGGACGTCTTATCACTCGATGACACAACAGCCATACAATTTTAAAACCCTTTTTTGTGTGTAGTGATAAGGTGTACAGTACTGGTTAATAAGTGTAATATCATGATGGTAAAACAAAGTAGTGCCATACCGACCAACAGAGTACAGAGCAGATTCATCTGCAAGCTGTGAGACTCCTCAATTCATCCTCAGCACTCTGCCATCAAAAATCAATTTTATGACTAACTCAAACGAAAAGTAGCAATCCGGCCTGGTGACAGGAATTAAGAATAACTATAATAGCTGTAGAGAAATATCCAGCCTTCTTGCAGATGGTATGTTTGATTACGTAAGTCATATAGAGGCATTTAGGCTGTTTAATAACCAGTTAAAACTCCTTGGAGTAGGTTTAAGTGACTAAGATGCTGTCGCCACAAACGACCACTAAATCAACCGATTTGTGCTGTGTTGGTGTGGAACCTGATTTTACAAATTAATTAATTAAAACTTGTCAGGCATCAAAGTAACACTCTCAGTGAGGGGGGAGGGTTACGATACGATGTGTTTTCAAGAATTTTCTTTTAAGTTGAAAAGGGGAAATAAGACAATTATAAATTATATATATGTTGCTTTACTTCCATAATCAACAGTGCCTTACTAATTATGTCTCATTAAATCCCTACATGTATTAAAAAGATGAACATTTTCCCTGTCACAAAATATGTGCACAACTATAAGATACATCTCTTGTATCATTAATCTGGGTCGTAAAAATGTGTCAGTGTTTAACACTACAGACATGAAGCATGTGGGTGATATCCTTCCTATGTACATGTCTCCAAAAACTTTAGCATCTAAACTCCGTCATACGCGCTCAAATGATATTTCTTTTGCACCAGACTGACCCCAATTAATTTCCTGGCACTGTTGTCGAGTCAGTCAGCTACTACTTTTTTTTTTTTTGACTTACTCAGATATTATACACTAATGAGACATGTTCATGATCTCAGTTACAAGGACTGAAATGTTTAACAGGAACGGGTGTTATGTCCTTGACAGTGATACTTACACTGTGTGTTTAAAGAATGATAAATAGCAAAAAGCTGAAAAAACCAATTGGATTCTCTGTGCGCGCGTGTGTGTGTGTGTGTGTGTGATGCCCCTGTTTTTCCTTGTAGAGAAAAAGAGCAATTAGGCAGCCTAAAGCTTTCTTAAACCCTGGTTGTTGTTTTGTCAAATCTGACCATTAAACAGATCAATTAC